>CAJVPT010003548.1:0-15044 GCA_910592055.1 Acaulospora colombiana
ATGTATAGTTTACTTTTGTTTAATAAAGCGCACATAACTAGCCTGACAGTGGGTTAAAAAAAAAAAAAAAAAAAAAATAATTTAATTAATTATGTATTATTATTATTTTTTTTTTTTTAACCCATAATTATGCCACAATGGTATGTTTTTATTGAGATATTAAAAAATACCTAAATATTTTATAGACTTTCACAAAGTAACTAACTTATCATTTTACATTATTAGTTAAAGAACTACACTACTTAAAAAATATGAGGAGTCCACTAAGCTAGTTTAGACTAAATGAAACTAAGTCTAAACTAGGTACTCTAAGTCAAATTTAGGGATAATATTTCACTCTCCTAGTAGCTTGGCAATAGTGCCTCTAAGTCAACCAGGGTTATTACCAACAGTTTGTCATTATAGATTATCCCAAAAAAAAATGAATTGCTAAAGTGAACACTAGGAAAAGGGGAAGGGAAATAAAATTCAAAACCCTTCAAAAGGTTACTGCTTCATTTTACAGTTTCTTCTTGAAAGGGGTTTGCCTGATTAGAATATTTTCTAAGTTTTATAATGTTTGAGGAACTTAGCCATTCCTGAAAGTGACTTCAAGAATAATATTTGAGAAACTTATTCTTCTGTTGATATATAGATTTGCTTATTACTAGTAAGGCCAGCTTATACCCTTTATTTACTATGAAATAATGTTTACATATGGCATAATTACATAATAAATGTATTACAAGGTATGTACAAACTAGCCTAATAAAGGAGGGCATATGATACTCTCTTAATTTTTTCTAGAACAATTTTTAGAAGTAATCTAGTTATAAAACTATTGTAATTCTCTATCCTGTACTATAGATTTTAAGTACTTTGGAGTGGTCTACAAATTTCTTCTTCCACCAAGGTTTATTGATAAATTATCCCAAGCAAAGGGTACATATAGTTAGACATTCTACTGGCTGACTGTTTATTTTATTAGTACTTTATAAGATTAGTAAAATACTTTTGTACTTGTTATAGAATTCTGAATCACTCATTGATATGCTTAGACCATCTTTTATGAGGTCATTAAATAACACCGATTATGGTTTCAAAGTAGTCTTGAAATCATATATAGTTAAATAAAAAGAACCATTGAATGATGCATAATTGTTTATATCAATCATTATATTATTTTTGATGGTTATCCAGTAGTTGCCAGGTTTGTTACCTATTCCCTTGATCATCTTTTGAACTTCTCTTTCAGTGAGATTATCATGATTGGCCATGATAATGTGTCTTGAAGTACCTGATCCTGGATTGTCCAAGGTAATAATATGCTTGTTATCAAGGATGATAGCCTTCTGTTTCACTTTTTTGTAAGATTCTTTAGATCTTTCTATCTTCATAGTTTCATGTTTGTGAATATTATTGTAGTGTTTTTTTTATTTGATGTGGCTGGTAAAGCTTTCACTACAAACAATACATATACACGCTTTTGTAAGTGAAGATTATTGTTTTAATAAAGATTGTTTACTTATTGATTTACCAGTTTCTTTCTCCCTTGAAGTTTTTCTTTTTGAGAATGTCTTCTTCTCTTCTTTTTAAATGAGTCTGAGTTAGGTTAAAAAGAAAGAACTTATCATTTAAAGTTACTAAAGTAGACAGAAGAGGCCCTTCCAATCTATTTAGAAGAGTTTCTTGATTTGAGATAATTGTTCAGTTGGATCAGAATATTTGAATATGGCATCATAAAAAAGCTAATCTCTATTATGATATTATCCATGTTTTTGTTGTGTTAGTTTGAGATAAAAACTTCTATCTCTTGCTATTTTTGAAAAAATTCCTTATAAGGAAATTATTTTATTAAAAAGTGGTTAATAGGAAAGAAATTTTTTTAATTATGTATTATTATATAAATAATACCAAATAATATATAAAAATAAATAATTTTTTTTACAAGTTTTATAAATTTTTGGATAAATAGCTGTCAAATTTTTAATGAATGGTCAATAAACTTTTAATTAATAATTTAATAAATAGTTACTGAATATTTAATGAATTGTTAATAAATTTTTAATTAATAGTTTTAATGAATAGTTGATAAATTTTTTAATATATAGTTGATGAATTTTTGATAAATTTTTTGTGAATTATTAATAAATCAATGTCAAATTTTTATTTAATTGTTAATAAATAATTTTATAATAAATTTTTTTTTTTAAAGTCGTAACTGACAGAGTTTATTAGAGTTAAGATTGGACAGTACATATGATTATATAAGCAATTTTTGTAACTAATTTTAGTGCTATCTAACCTTCATATCTTATAAACCCAGTTTAATTTTACCTGCAAGGTACTATTATGTCAGTTCGCCCTGTTCTGCCTGGGCAGTGATGTTCGCAGAGATCCATCACAAACTTGTGTTATTCTATTATCATGGGGCTGGGATTGTTACCATTGTGGAGGTGTTGAGACTTCTTTTTGTGTTCTGGTGTAAACATCGTATCATATTTAGATCACTAAAGTTACCAATTATTATCTAAACCTGTGATTTGATGTGAAATTCTAGCGGTTGAATGGTGCATCACGTTCGATTTTTATCTTCCATTTAACCATTTTTAACTACTCTTCAAATATGGTCTTTCAGGGGTTTCTCTTGGTTACTTTGTAGTGAATTGCTCCTCCCATTGAATTGGTTACCTTGGTGATTGTTTCCGAATTTCTTCTCCCAAAGTCTACCTCTATATTTTCTTATCGTGAGTCTTGATTCGATGTCACATGACCTTGGTTGGGTAGGTCATCCTTTTGTGGTAGCCATTGGTGATCAATAATGCACATCTCCCAGTATGTATCTGACCCATTACTTTTTCGACTGGTATAAGTGACTGAAGTCTCCCAGATCTTCTACAAGTGAGTTTTTTGAGAAGAGGTGAATATCGGCATCTAGATCGTTGGACTGGACCAATCAGTTTCTTTTCTTCAGTCTTCATATATTCTGATCAGCTTGATGTTATTGTTATAGTTAGGTGCTAAAACTGGCTGTAACCTGTATAACCTGATTTTTGTGATGCCGTGATCAGGCGACAAATTATGATAGATTGTTGTATGCAAGACTGCATGTGGCTTTGAGCATGCATCTTGTACAATGTGACTTATATTGTAAGGACCGTTCATGAGTGGAATTGAACCAGTATCTTATGGATGGTGACCTGGGAGTGCACCTACTGCACTATTGACCCACAGGTCTATTTTATAATAAATTTTTAATAAATTATTGTTAAATTGTTAATGAATTATTTGATGAATTGTTAATAAATTTTTTAACAAATTGTTAATATAATAATTTTTTTTATTGTTAAATTTTTGATTGCCAAATTTTTAATTGCCACTTTATTGCCAAAATAGTAATATGTCAAGTAGCAGCAATAAAAAAGAATTCAGCAATAATTTAGTTGCCAAATAACACAATTTCGACTAGCGTATAGTCTCTTTTAAAGGTCTGGAATTGAGCAAATTTGAAGAACAAGATATATAATTTTGACCATTATTACTAAGTTAAAGTTCTGTGAATGTCAACTTCTTGTGAATTCTTGATTTATAAAACTCATTACTTAAGTAGAAAGAAATTATTAACCTTAATTAATAGTTTTTTTTTCTTTAATTATTATCTATAATTCTTGTTTATTGTGTTTAGTTCTATTTTTAGATCATATGACATATGTGATACAAGGTGTGTCTTATTGGTTTATAGAATAGATCCAATTATTAGGGCAAAGTAGTGATTTACATAGCATATATTATTTAATTTCTTTATTTTATTATCATATTTTTAATTATATTTAATTAACAAGTTATCTAACACTAGTTGAAAAAAAATTATTTAGCATACTGCTACTCATATAACATATAATAAAAAATAAACAATTTGGCAAAAAAATTATTTGGCATACTACCACTTGTATGATATTTAGCAAAAATGATATAAATAAATCAATAACTACAAAAATTGACATATTAACAATTTGTCAAAAAATTTATTAACAATTTATCAAATAATTCATTATCAATTTGGCAATAATTAATTATCAATTTAACAATAATTCATTAAAAGTTCATCACAAAATTATTTATTAACAATTCAATAAAAATTTAGCATTAATTTATTAATAGTTGATCAAAAATTCATCAACTATTTATTAAAAATTCAGCAACTATTTATTAAAAATATTTATTAAAAATCTATTAACTATTTATTAAAAAACCAGCAACTGTTCATTAAATTATTCATTAAAGGTTCATTAATTATTTATTAAAAATTTGACAACTATTCATTAACAATAAAGTAAAAAAATTGATAAACTTATACATGAATTTTTTTGAATTGAGGTTATATTTATAAATTATGAATAATACAAACTATAATTTTTTTTTTTTAACCCACAATTATGCCACAATGACATGTTTTTATTGAGATATTGAGAAATACCTAAATATTTTATAGACTTTCACAAAGCGATTAACTCGTTGTTATATATTATTAGCTAAAGGACTACACTACTTAAAAAATATAAGGAATCCACTAAGCTAGTTCAGACTAAACAAAACTAAGTCTAAACTAGGTACTCTAAGTCAGATTTAAGGGACAATATTTCACCCTTCTAGTAGCTTGACAATAGTACCTCTAAGTTAACCAGGGTCATTATCAACAGTTTGTTACTGTTGAATAATATAAACTATAATATAATACATAATATATTATTTATATTATTATAATTTAATTAATAATATATTATTATATAAATAATACCAAATAATATATAAATATAAATAATTTTTTCACAAGTTTTATAAATTTTTGAATAAATAGTTGCCAAATTTTTAATGAATGGTCAATGAACTTTTAATAAATAATTTAATGAATAGTTGCTGAATATTTAATGAATTGTTAATGAATTTTTAATGAATAGTTTTAATAAATAGTTGTTAAATTTTTTAATAAATAATTAATGAATTTTTGAAAAATTTTTGCAAATTATTAATAAATTAACGATGAATTTTTTTTGAATTGTTGATAAATAATCTTGTAACAAATTTTTAATAAATTTTTGTTGAATTGTTAATAAATTATTTATTGAATTGTTGATTGTCAAATTTTTTGATTATCAAATTTTTGATTGCCAAATTTTTGATTATTGAATTTTCGATTGCCACTTTATTGCCAAAATAGTAATATGCCAAGTGGCAACAATTGAAAAGAATTTAGCAATATTTTTATTATTAAATTTAATTAAATTTAGTAATAATTCAACTGCTGAATAACACAATTTTGACTAGTGTTTTAAAGCTGAAAGCAATATGGAGGTAAAGATATTATTAATAGAAAAAAGCTTATTACTTATCTTATCATATATTGTCTTTTGCTTGCTTAAAGTATTTATCTTTTTTTTATAATTTTTTTAAGAAATTTTACCTATTTCAGCTTAACTCTGAATTTTTGATAATACAATATTATTTGACATTTAATTGATTGACATGAAATATATTAGTAACAGAATATAAATAAGCTCTTATTGATCATATTTACATATTATAATAATATTATTAATAAAAGAAAGAAAAACTATTGATATAAATTTTATTTCTTCAAATAAAGTATAACTAAAGTAAAGAAATTATAAGACTATTAGAATAGATATCAAATTTCCTAAATAATAAAAAAATAATTATTTATTCAAGCTAAAATCTTCAACTTCTTATTATTCTAGTTAGATAAAATATATGAAAAAGATTATTTCTTATTTCAGTCAGATAGTAAGATTAAAAAATAGAAAATTGTAAGTTACAACTTTTCTCTAGGATTAAAAATCCATTTTTCCAAACATTATATAATAATATCATTATTGATAAAATTTTTTATTTCTCTTCAATACCCTTATACTATTACAAGACAAAAAAACTATTGAATAATCTGACTTTTTGAGCAATAGAAAATATTTACTAATAAAATTTCTTTAATTAGGTGTGGCTATTAAAGATATCAAAAATTATATAATATGATTGAAAGGTTATATAAAAACTCAAAATTCATTATAAGTCATCAAATTATATAGATAGATACAAAATTAATACTAAAAAAAAGAAAGTATTGAGCAAGATATTGGATTTGAGTAAACAATAAATATCTCAAATGATCATAAGAAAATAATCAAGATTATAAATAGATAAATTCCTTAAATAATTAAGAAGAAAAATAATTCAAAAAAATTGGCTCCTAATGAAAAAAGGTTTTTAGTAGAAATCCTTTAAAGGATATAAAGCAATTTATTTTTATTTATTTTTCTTTTTATTTTCATATAGCATAATAGTTATTTTTGAATATTTCTTTTTTTTTTTTTTTTTTCTTCTCCTTTTTTTTTTATAGTTTCTTGAAATCAATTTCTTAAAGAATAATAAATAGTAACAATCTACTAATAATTATATGTAAATTAGGAGAGTATTTATCTAAAACTTATTATGAAGTGAAATATTGTTTCCAAGGTCACACTTAGAGGTTGAAGCTCATTTGAAAATTGAAAGCCATTGACAAATGAGTTAACATAGATTTAATTTAACCATGATGCAATTGTACTATATATCCCTATTGATTCTTATAATGATTAATAAACATACTATACTAATCTAACTATGGATTTAAAAAATAAAAATAAAAATAACTAATCTATTAAAGAGTTTTAAAAAAACAAGATAAGATAAATTACAAGATATAAAATTTTAATAAGTACAATTGTAAATTATTAATTTATTCAAAAAAAAAAACTTTTTTGAATTTCAAATATTTATAGTTTATCATTTTCAATATTATCAATCTCTAGGAATGCAACACTATCATTCACAATAAAATTTTTGAAAAAAATTTGCCGATAAATTTAAAAATCAAAATAAATAAATAAATAATTTTTTAGTAAAAAAACTTTATAAAATTTGATAATATATTAAATGAATAAAAAGTAATTAGAAGTAAAAAATAAATAAATGATAGTATAATATTGCAAATAAATAATTTTGCATGCAACCTTATGTTTTATTTTTTAATTGGTTATTTAAAACCTTTATCATTTTTAATTCTTAAACAGCAACCTATTAATGTCTGTTTCCTAAATTATGCCTAATGTTGAAAGAGTGACCATAATCCGACTTGTCATACATTCACTAGGATCAAGTTACAGTATATCGTACATGAAATTGTTTCATAATTTAATTCCCATCCATTGGCAAGACACTTTAACAGAATGTCTTTGGTCTATTTATTTATAATATCAAGTTTAAATATTAAAATAAAAAAATATTACAAGTGAATAGCGCAAATTCGTAAACGAATAATTGATCGGCATATGAATTTTGCAAATAGTAACGGTCGGTTGCCAAAAATACATTTATGCACAACCCCATAATTTGCCGACCATAAATGGAAAATGTTTGGAAAATATTTGGAATCTTTAAATAGGGTCTAATAATAGATTTTCCTCCTAAATTATAAGATCCCGCATTTTGAATGTTCATGTGAGAAGATCCCGTATTTTGACAACTGAGGAGACCTTTTCAATTTTGTGCCGATCATGAAAAGTTTGAGGTAAATCGGTGGTTTCCAGTGAAGATAATAATTTTAATAAGGGAAAACTTATTAAGGGTACAAGAATAAATTGATATTATACAACCTAGGATATATTAGAAAAAAGATAAAATGTGCGGTAAAAAATTTTTTTTCGATTCATTCTTTATGGAGGAAATTAAAATAATAGCCTTATGCACATTTTCATAAATTGTCCTTTACACGTACTACTTCGAAATATCTGTCTCATGTTACTGCCGTCCTTTGCCAATATTACTGTTATTATTCCATGAGAGATAAGTGTGATCTCCAAGTTTTCTATTGTGAATTATTGCAAATTAGTAATTGTTTGAGATCAGATCGGTCAATCATCAGTCTTGAATTATACAATACCTGGGTTTATATAGATGCCTAGCTGTAAAGAGACATCCAAGTACTATGCATAGAACCCCTGCTACAATATATGCAATTCCCAAGAAAGGATTTTTGCCGCCGAGGAATGAAACTGTAGAGATAACTAGTGATTTCGTGCCGCCATAATGAGTAACCGGAAACTCTATGAACATGATAGATTTCAACATTATTAATCGTCAAACATGCTGCAGAATAAATAGGACATATTTCCATATTTAATCACCGTAATCAATGGTTGCTTCGTAGGTTCCTGCTTCCATTGCAGTGGTGTCATTCCTCCCATACAGTTTTCTGAAATCAGGGAGAGCAGCTGTGCGCATCCAAACTTGGAAGCTCTCGTCCTGAGAAAGGTCGGGTGGCGGATATTGTTCTGTATAAGTGCCATTAGGAAATTTGGAAGCCCAGTCCGGCGGTGGTCGGATTTCAGACAAGCTGTATTGAGTTTTCCCATACTTCTTCATGTCAGAAGGCCATGCAATTCCTTTCTGACTAAACTCATAAATTTGATTTGTGGTCGACCCTGGTGGGTTAATAAATGTGACATTGATCGTATCTAAAGTTTCCATTTCAAATTTGACATTGAAAGTTGGTTAATACCGTTATTGATGCATTCTCATCGTGAAATCAAGTCCACTTCCTCTTTATGCGAAGTGTTAAGGTGAAATGACACTGGTTACGAATGGTTACCATTAAAAATAGAATTCGCAATCAAGCCACAAGGATAAATTGCATAACCATCGGGGGTTTCTGCCAATGGGCTGCAATCTCCATTATTCAGGGTGGCCGCGGGAACGGCTTGACCACTGAGTTGGTTAGCGTCAAAACTCTTTACATATCTTCGGTGGTTTTGATAGAAATTTGTTAACCGATAATAAATAAATACTGGAGGTTTAAATGTAAAGGGAATGGTAAATTGAAGCCGACATCGCCAAATGTTTTGGCCAGTGAAAATAAATTCAGGAGGTGTGACCACCTCACGACTCCACAGAGGTGGACTGGCGGTCGAATTCGAGTTAGAGAAAGAACTTGACACAAATTGTGAGGGGATGGGTTCATAGGTTGGATAAACGCTAGCTATTATTGACAAACGAAACAAACGTTAATTGTGTTTTGTCAAGATGGTCTAATTATATTCAATGACAAGGAAGAATGGATACCCCTGGAATCACAATACGTATAGTCGATGATCACTTCGGAAACCTAACGGAGAAATTAGAGTCACAAAAGAAAAGGTGGTGCAAAAGGATTAAATTTATATGTACGTGTATGTGTGTGTTATTTTTCTCTAGAGAAGGGAGTTGACCTAAGACGCCAATGAACAGCTTACACTATTGCTCGCATATAGTAGCAGACCACCAAGAGGTGCAAAAATTATTCCTACTATGAAGAACGTTGGTAGAACCGTCTTCGGAGTAAGAATCGGTTGCCACGCCTTTAAACGTTGTTGTTTAAAGGCAGTATCTATTTCAGGGGAAAAGGATCAAAAGTGAAGGTCGAGCTACGAAATTTACGAAAATTACTGTTCCGCTCTTACTCGCAGGTTTGCGGCTCTTCGTTTCTGGAGCCATGATGTACGTGATTTCCGCCTAATGTGTATGAATCGGTGTTGTTACTGCTACCTTGAACGTTGGAATCAATCAAAAGAATGTTATAAATTTTAATATGAAGTATGACTCCCTAAAACTTGGATTGGTTGTACCAAATTAATTTACTATGTTTAACGACTCATTGGTGCGTATAATATGTACGTTTTATTCTAGTTATCCAATACTTTTACATCACTTTTGTGATATTAACGAATCATAGATATTATTCACAATTAAACACGTGCAATTTAAGGAATTTATACATAATTCACTTTAGAATATGAGATTTTGTTCCTGGGGGGGGGGGGGAAATAGAAATCTTGAGTTTTAAGAGGAAAGAGGAAACGAAAGAAGAATAAAGGGAAGGGGAAAACTACCAGTTCCTTCACTTTTTTGACGCATGAATCAAATTGATCTTTGTAGTCAACGTTTTCCGGATTCTTAGAGTCTGGTACTATCATCACCACGCTAGTTGGACGCTTTGTGGCACAGGAAAACCCGAGATCGGCTCTTGAAGGAATGAAGATGTAGGGCACATCGTTATCTTCGCATAACACTGGAAGGTGAGTGATTACATCCATCGGAGAACAATCACCAGCCATCACAACGAGACTATTATCGTCATTCACGTCAAAGCCAAGTTAAAAACTAATTTAATTCGCCCGTAATTTATGACAAATTTCCACTTGCCCTTTAGACTTCTTTTTTAAACCCTTTACGACTTCCTTCACGCCACGCTTACACTGCCTTTTTTTCGAAGCTTACGTGATTGACGTAATATACAAATCGTTCGTATATCATCGTTGTCAACGAATAAGCGAACCCGAATGAAGTTCTAACGTCAATTAATATACCTTTTCTAATGGTTTGCATCAACTCCAAAGTGAATTCCTGAGAAGCCAACGGTTGAGCAAATGGTACCAACGCTTTTAAATCATAATGCACGATCAGAGAATTCTCTTTTCGCGGTGTTTCCGGTTCTCTTGTTTCTTCTTCTTTTATGATCACCTGCTCTGTAACCTCCATCAAGTCTTTTGACTTCGACACGTGTTTATCTTTTTTCTCCTTCTTCTCCTTCTTCTCTTTCTTCTCCTTCTTTTCTTTCTTCACCTTACTCTCTTTCTTTTCTTTGGGCATTTTTTTTTCCTTGACACCTTATATATATACTGTACGTGGAATAAGTGTTAGTTATGATAATCACCAAAAAAAAAAAATAGACCGCGTGATTTATCTGGCAATTGCCGTAAATCATGTGACATATGACGTTTGTGTAACAAAATGTGTTCACAAAACTTGCACTACTTCGCGTGAAACAATGTATATTTTTTCATTGTATCATAAAAAAAGAGAACGAGAAATTTTTTTTTCTTTTTTTTTTTTTCTTTTTTTTTTTTTTTGATTATACGACTCCGATTTTTTTTTTTTGCTCCGACGGTACGCTCACTTTTTGGCACTCAGCGGAAAATTTTACATACCGAAAGTAAAAGTTTTTACAAAACATCTTTGTATAAGCCAAAAAGAATTTGAAATGACATCTAGAGTAAGTAAATCTTTTTTTTTTGCCCCATTTTTTATTCGCGCATATAAAAAGAATGCTAAAAATTGTGCATTTTTTTTTTTTTTTTAAACAAAAAAAAAAATTTTTTTTAGCAGAATGCAACGGGTGCTTTTTCAGAGGAAAGTGAACTTCTTGACTCGACTACCAGATTTGAGAGTGGAACAAGTCGAAGAACTCGCTCCTGTCGTAACCCCAAAAAAAGACAAGAATCTATAGATTTAGTTTATGAACCATATGGTAATAGAGCATATTTCTTTCCTTATGATGTTTACCATTTGTTACCTCGTTGCTGCGGTAGTAAATATAATAATTTATTTAAATTAATAAATCAAGGATTACCGTCTTCTAGCGGTTCACATGATCCACCAAGCGTTTTTCAAGATCCATCGAGAATTGACGGGAGTCCAAGGACAGAATATACCATACCGCGGGTGCGTCGACCTTCCAAGAGAATTCTTGATACTGCTGGTTGGTGTTTTTATTTTTCTTTCTTTAAGGAACCATTCTCAATTACAGTTCACAAAAATGTGATTGATAAGTTGGTGGTGCACTTAAACCATATTTTAAATTAATTTAAAATTTGCTAATGGTTATCATTTTAAATTAAAGAGTTTGGATCTTTGGCGCACATTAATGGTTCGCTCAATCCGTCAAGATCAACCAAACGTAGGACGGTTAAGACTGAAGAAGAAGGTATGCACACACATACGTACATATAAGCAATAGTTTTGAAATATTTGATGCATCGATTTTAACGATATGAATGTGCATGTTTACATTATTTGACCAGTACCTGTTATCGCGACTGGCATAAATCCTCCTAGAATAATTCTCCCTCCTCCCCAGAGAAATTCGCCCATCCGTAATTCACCTCTTCGAATCTCGCCTGCCCGCGTTTCATCCGTTTGTAATTCACCTGCTCGGAGCTCTCAATCGTCGTCGGATCAGGCTTCCATGGATGGGCACATTACTGGTGGAGTAACTTTACCTCCTCTTTATTTGCCCGAACATTCTACTCATGGTGGAATAACATTACCCCCTCTTCGATCTGTGCTTGATGTTGAAAATTACGCAGAGTCAATCTTAAATTCTCAAGAAACTGATTTGGAAAACACAGACGAAGACTTGGTGGTGGTTGACCTTACGTCTTCGCCGTCTTATCCGTCACCGTCATCCATCATTGATCTGACTTCTTCGCCAGTAATTGACCTTACCGCACCCTACACCCCATACCTTTCGTTTCCTCACAGATTTGCATTAGAGCCCCGAGTAAGCCCGGAAATTATTGTAATTGACGATGACTCATCAGATGCTACCCCTTCCCGCGCGCAAAGGGTAACACAAAATGGAAACATGACCCCTCCTTACTCGCAAAATAGGCTTACCGCTCCACCTCCCCGTCCATCACAAAGCATGACTTTTGCTCAACAATTGTCATCTCTAGTCAACAACGCTTCAGTTCCGAGGGGCCTTCAACTCAAATGTGCCATTTGTCTTGATCGACCAAAAGAAGTTTCATCCACAATATGTGGTCACATTTTCTGTTTTGAATGCATTAGTACAGCAGTGAGAACGCAGAAAATGTGTTCCCTCTGCAGGCGGCCCATCACCAAAAAGCACATCAAGCGCCTGGAATTCAAGGTGCTGTGAAGGATAAGATCGAAATACGTTCGGCTATTTCTGCATCTCATTTTTTTCCTGACATTCATATCTCTCATTACGATCGATGATATTTATACCATCTTACGTAGCTATTATTCTCTATTCAAAACTATATCTTGGTACACTTATAGATATTTAGTTATGGAATGGAAAAATCTCTGAAAACTCAACTCTAAAAAAAAAAAAAAAAAAAATGCACAAATTAATTCAAGTCGATTTAGAAAGGTTTTTTAAAAGTAGAAGGGGAAGGAATCTTTAAGCGACCTCTCGTTTAATCCAAATGTCTATTGAATCAGTTGATAAAACATTAACATTCTGTGCATAGGAATCTCTTCCTCAAAAAATTTCATTTTTTAGAATAGTTAGCATCTTTCTTGTAATATATCCACGTTTATGTAGCAGCGAAATACCCTTCTTTTTTGTAAGATATTTTATGCAACCAAAAAAAAAAACAAAAAAACAAATCAGCATGTTCCCATACATCCAATTTTTACGGGAATCAAAAAAAAAAAGTTCAAGAAACCTCTTGAATTAAAGCGGATTAGCAGATTTTCATCCCGTGACGATTGATTCACGTAAAAGAACACTTTACCATCATCATTATACGCACTTGTTTTAGAAAAAAAAGGACAATTAAATTTTAAAAGATTTAGTTTATTTTATAATTAACGTTTTTGGATCATCAATAAAATTAGCGTCGGTTTCACTCTTCATAATTCATTTAAACAATTAAATCATACATACTCTAAGATATATTTTATTATAGACAATTTAATAATAAAAAATAACGAGATATGAATTTTTTTCTGCAATAAAAATAATTTTTCTCTTAAGGTATTTTACGCATAACAGTATATTCCTAAATGGCATTGGACTTGGATCTATCCTAGAAACTTTAAATTCCCGAATGTCCGTTTTTGTCTCAGGAATCTTTTGTTTTCTAATCTTTTGTTCAACGTATTTATCAAATTTGACCGTTATAAATCCTGATTAAATTAATTGCTATAATATTGTCATATTGCATTTTGCCTATAATCTTAATTAATTATTTTCAATATTATATTTTTAAATTTATAAAAAATTTTTGCAAATATTTATATTATCTACTTTTTTAAAAATATATACTGTATATTATATAGTTATCTAATTATTTGTTATAATTATTATAATCAAATTATCTTTGTTTATTCAAACTTACTTAAAGAAAATGGTTAAATCCTTTCAATAGATGATTTTAAAATATCAATTTGAAATTAGAAAGTCATATCATATTCTTATTTTATCAACTAAATTATAGTAAAGTATCGGGAATTATTAATCATTATTTAATTTAAATAAATCAATTAAAATATTAAAAATTTCAAAAACTTTTTTTTATTAATTCCTTGACAATATACAAAAAAAGATATTTGTAAGAAGTTTTTATATATTCATATAGTTGTTTTCAGAAGTTTGAGTTTACTTACTATATTTTTATTATAAATTTTAATTTTATTAATTTTTAAATTTATAGTCAGGCCAACATAATATATTTATTAATTTTTTAAAAAAATCAATAGAGATATATAGGACAATTGAATTATAGTTAAATTAAATTTCTTATTAACATACTTTATCAATAGTTTTCAATTCTCAAATAAACTTTAAGTACAATCTTGAAATCAATATTTTGTTCTATAATAAGTTTTGAATAAATATCATTCTAACTTATATAATTGCTAATAAATTATTACTATTTATTATTTTTTAAAAAATTGATTTCAAGAAACTACTAAAAGAAAAAGAAAAAATATATCTAAAAATATATAATTGTACTATATAAAAATAAAAAAAAATAAAAAAAATTTTTTAGAAAATTTTCTTTTATAGTAATTTTCTTAAAAAAACACTTCTTACAAAAAACACTTTTTATAAAAAACAATTTTAAGGATAGATGTCAATAATTCTTCTTCAGATAATATATAGCTGATTTCTAATAACAAAAAAAAGATATTATTATTTAATAGCAATAGTCTTTTACTTTTGATTTGTTTTAAAAAGAAAAAAAAACAAAAATAAATTGATTTACAATAGACTTCTTGAGATCCAACATCAACTTTACAAAGCTTTTAGCCAGGCCAATGCAGGTTAATATCTTTTTAAATACTAAGAAAGATTTTAAAAACAATAATTCAAATTAATAAATCAGTTCAAGTTCAAGACTCAAAAACCTAAAAAAAATATTCAGGTCTCTTGAATCAAACAA
>CAJVPT010003549.1:0-15036 GCA_910592055.1 Acaulospora colombiana
AATAGATTTCTTTTATTATTATTATTTTTCTTTTTGTTTTTCTTTTTAAGTTATATTATAGCCCCATAAGTCTGAACGTCCATTATGTCAAGATTTATATATTTTTAATTATTATATTTATAGATTTATTTATGTTATTTTAACTAAACGGTACTTTAGGCCAGATTCTTATATAGAGAGAAAAAGTCTTTCCTGAAATAAAACAACTTTGTTATCTTGTTGACCAAATAACAATTATTCACTGACTTATTGAAATAAAGTCTTTTACATACTGTCCGTTTGTCGAGCTTATCACAATCGGTCTTGAAAAATTTTTTGGGAGGCTTTCAGGTCAATGCTTCAGCAGTACTGGCCTTGATTTCTTGATGGGCTGCCTTACGTTTTTTTCTTCACTTGGCATGTTTGTCAACTTTCATAGTATCCGGTTTGTGATATTTATTGAAATGTTTCTTTCGTGAAGTGTGACTAGTAAAGTCTTCACCACACTCAGAACATTTATATGCCTTGGGGGGCAGAGATTGTTTAGGCAAAGGTTGTTTATTCTTTGGTTTATCCTGTTTCTTTTCTCCTTGGCATCTTCCTTTTTTCAGATGACATTTTCTCTTCTTTTTAGAGGAGCCCGGGTCAAGTGGAGGAGAGAAGACTTGTCATTTAGAGTTATTAAAACAGACAAAAGAAGCCCTGCCTATTCATTTGGAAAAGAGCTCCTTTACTTGGTCCAGCTGTTCTGCAGGTCCAGAGTACTTGAATGTAGTACCGTAGGGAAAGCTTATCTCTACAGAGAATTTCACTATATTGTGTTTTTTCTTTAAAACTACTATCACTCATTGTTTACTTTTTTCCTTGGGAAAATTTCCTTATAAGGAAATTTTTAAGAAAAAAGGGGGTTATGGGAAAGAGTTTTTTTTATCTATTTTTTATTCTTTCTTATACATATTTTATATAAAGTATATTGTTTTAATTTGAACGATCCTCTGATCACACACAAAAAAGATGTTCGCAAAAAGGTTTTATACTTTTAAGCTAATAAAGTCTTATTACTTTCCTTAAACCAACTTGAAGAAGCTTCAAGAGTCATCAATTACCTATACTCCTCTTGCTTACTATTCTCTTCAAACAAAAACTTGACCTCTAGTGACCTAAAAGATCCAGAAACACCTTTTCTACCCATGGCAAGAAGGTTCTGAAAGGAAGAAGAACTAATATACCACTATCTCACATTATAGAGAAACACTACAGAAGTATGTGTATGATGAGAGACAACTTTTCCGCTCTCTTGTTATGTTTATTCTTCTTATGGTACTCATTCTTGATTTTTCTGAGGAATTTTGTCTGCCTCAGTTTGATCCTAAATTTTGAGTAGTACAAAGTTTCTCACACCGTGATTGGGCAGACAGAGATCACACTAGTAAAAGAAGTAAACAAGCTCCTATTGGTCACATCATGTGTCTGAATGCATTTCTTTAGCTCCATAAGAACCTGGGATCCATCATAAGTCATTGTGCTTGATGCAAATAAATACCGGACATGAAATTTTCTACGTCAGTAGCTATCAGGAAAGAACAAGTTGCAATAGGACATATTGGATAAACAATAACTCCCTCACTTCCTATTCAACAAATGAAAACTGACAGCCTGGGTATTATCTTTTTGGGGGGTTTTGATATACCTATCTTTTCACCATAAATTAATAATAATAACACTATTACCAATATCTATTGGATAAAATTCATATACATGTCTCCCCTCTTTAAAATTTTCTTTTAGCATTAGTGGAGTTAAGGCTCTACATAAGGGATCCCAATATCAGTGGTACTGGGTACCTTAGGTGAATCCTTGGTATATTAGCTCCCCTTCTTAGGGGATAACGATAAGCCGTTCGATAGACCTGGATTCAATGGGTTTTAGGACCTAGAGAGTATTGTGGCATATTAGGTCTGGATAGTCAAGTTTTGGATGTCTAGTTAGTTTGTCATAGTAAAGAGAAATATTTAGACTAGATGGTCATGTAGTTGTCTTATTCTGGTTGGGTGAGACATAAATAGTTAGCTCTTTGTACTATTTATTGATCTGTAAATCCTTAGACAGTATGAGTAATTATTCATTCTGGTTGTTCTCAGATATGATCTTTATTATAATAAAATAGTGTCATGATGTATGGATGATCTAGCGTTAAAAAAAAAAATTGTTTTAATTTGAACAAAATTATTTTATTAAGTCTATTAACCTATATTAATATATGTTTTTAAATAGATAATAAATTGATTTTTATTAATTTATTTATATACTTTAATAATTGATAATTAAGAAAATCTTCAAATAATTATAATAATAAAAAATGGATAAAAAATAAAGTACAGTATATAATAAATTTTTTATACTAAATTTTTTAAGTAAAAAATTTTATTAAATAAAATTAAAAGTTTTTTACTTTATTTTTATAAGCAAAGTTTTAAAAAATAATTTTTTTAGACATATATTTTTATAATTTATTTTTAATTAATTTATTTTTTTTTTTTTAATATGCTAGCTTATTTCTGCACCAGTTCTGAAACTTTATTAGTATCAAGATTGGTTCTAGGGACAATCAGGATAAATAATTATTCATACTGTTTAAGGATTTATAGATCAACAAATAATATAAGAGACATCTATTTACATCTTACCCAACTAGGATAGGATAACTATATGACCATCTAGTATAGAACTATTTCTTAATTCTAACTCAACTAAGGTTGCGGGAAGTCTTATACATTCAAATTTAATAAAGTAATCCACCAAATTACCTCTATACTCAAAAACAGCACTTTTTAGAACCATGGTCCATTAGATGACTTGTTGCTATCCCCTCTGTTATATGGGAAACTAATATGTCAAGAACTTGTCTAAGATACTCAGTATCACTGATGTTAGGAATTTTTTATACAGAATCCTATTGGCTCTATTAGTGCTTTAAATTTTCCTGGGACTTGTCATGTTTATGGAACCTGTCTTGTTACTTGATTGGAGCTCAGTTCTGTGTAAAGGACAATGATTACTCTATTATTAGCCTTGATTGTCAGAACCTGTCTTGTGTCTTCAGTATCACTTTTATGGACATATCTTTGTCATTCTATAAGTAATCAGGTCCTTTTTCTTTCTATTTTTGAGAATGATCAGTTCTTTTACTCAGAATCTTTGTACTGCTTATTTTTGGCCATATTATGGAATCTTGTATATATCTTGTTTTGTTATGGCTGTGATAAGTGGATGGAATCCTTCTTTACATTCCTGTTAGGTACCTGAAATCAGTTGTATATGGAGGACTTGTGTCACTCATGCTAGAATTATATAGAACCTTGTGTTTATTTTGTCATTCTTACTATAGACATGATAAGCGAATGGGTTTTCCTTATTGTTTTATAGAGTACTTGATCATCATCATAGAGGGATGAGATCTTTGTACCACCTTGTGGCTTAATTTTTTACATGGTTCTCATGTGATATTGAACTCTGGACCTTGTGATTATAACCTGGGAGCACTACCACTATACTATCAACCCACAGGTCTATAATTTATTTTTAATTTTAATAATACAATATATAATAAAAAATATAATTTTTAAATAGTTTAAAAAAGTCTTAAGATTTCAAATAAATAATTTTAAACTACAAGAAAAAATAAACTCTTTCTTACTTATATCAAAACTTCTAAAAAAATTTTTTTATGGTAATAACTCAAAATATTGAAGAAAAAACACAATGCTCACAAAGAACTTCTATAACTAACATGTTAAGAAGATTAACCAGGATAAAAGACTCAATAATTAATTACACAGGTGAAAAAATTGTTACAGGTAGCGGCAAAGTCTCCAAATTACTTCTGAAAATCAAACTAATAAGCAAGTATAACCTCCTAACTGGTATGAATAAGAACCATACATCAACTGAAAGAAAAAAAACTGCAGAAGAAGTAAAAGAAAATCAGATTGATATATAATATCAGAAAAACATGAAACTAGTAAGTTCAAAATTAGACAACAAAAATAATCATAAGATGGAAATTGCAGGAACATCAAAATCAGTAGAGGAGACACCCAATGAAACTAGATCAATCTTTCTATAACAGTAATCTCAATAGCAACAATAACAAAAAAAGTAAAGAAGAGCTTTAAAAACTGTAAAGATATTATTAATAACAATTTTAACTATAACAATAATCCAAAATAAGCACTAGAAACAATAAGACAAGAAGATCCTAAAGGAGAATATATCATGCATCATCCAAGCAAGGTGTTCATTGATTCAGAGAAAATGCCTAACGCCTCAACTGAAGACAAGATCAACTATATCTATAACAAGCTGGATACTTGGCAACTTTGAAGCATATATACAGTATATAGAGTCTCCATCAGTATATTAATTATAATAGCTATTTTTGGCAATTACCATGAGACTTTAGCTATATATAAAATAGAGATCACTAGTAATAAGAAAGTCAAATTTAGACTAGCATCACAGATTGATATCTCTGAAAAGAAAACCCAATTCATCAGAATCTATAATATTCCAATTACTACACAAAAAAAGAAATTACCAGCTTGTTCGAAAACAAGACAATAATTGAATACATTGTACTACAACTAGCAGAGATTATTTAATCTGAAACAGTAAGTTTACCTTAAAAGAAACATTAAAAAAATATAGTTAGACATGGTCTCTCTACAAGGACAACTTTTGTATATATATATATTTAATAGACAAAATCCATATAACAAAGAAAAAGAGAAACTAATACTGTATAACACTTGTCAACTTACCACAAGAAATTACTGCAAAAGAATTACAAGTAATAATTGATCAGACCTATGCACAAGCTTGCTATCTCTCCCTCAACTATCTTAACTAGAATAAATGATTCACTATATTGTATTACAAGAATACTTAAGACTTAGATAAAGCAAAAAATATCACACCTTGATTGAGAAATTTAGAACTAGTTTAGATAATAAAAACAATAAAACTCTGTTTTGGCTGTAATACCCAAAAGCATGATTTTGATATCTACAACATAGAAAAAAAAGAAGTTAGTATAGAAAGATAGAACTAACAAACTAGGTTAACCACAACTTCTACTTCACAATAAAGAGAACTTTTTTTGACAAAACAGGGCAATTAGTCAATGCAGCAAATACAACCAATACAAGACATCTATACTAATATTGCAAGAGGATCTCTTTATCAATCCACACAAATAAAAATATTTTAGAAACTCTAGGATAGTATCAAGTAGACATGAATATAGTCAATTATTAGGTTTACATGCTAGACAGAAGGATAACAGCAATCAAGATAAGCTTCTTCATCAAAGCAAAAGAACCAACCATTATTGACTTTTCTCTAAATAACAGTTCATCTCTAATGATGTCAAGCTATAGAACTCCATCACCAAAGGGGATAGATATCAGATAATAATAAAAGATATCAAATAAAAGAATTAGTCAAATGGAGTTCATGATAGATTCCATCATAAAAGAAATAATGAACTGTTTGAAACTACCTATCAATATACCAAGTACAATAAAACTAATCCTCCAGTTATTAAAAACAACAATAATTAGCAGCCATATAGAAAATAACACTTGTAACAAGCAAGAAACCAAAGAAAGTAAGTCAAATAAAGAACAAAACTAGTGAAAAATGATAATAATAAATCTTAGAAGAATCAATAATAAAGCAGATAGAGTAGTATTATTAAAATACTATTAAGAAACTCAAATAGATATTTTGGAAATAATAGAAACTTAGTTGACAGAGAATTAGAAATGGAAAGATATGGAGGACAGATATCAAATATGAATAACAAAATCAACACATTAAAGATATGGTACAGGAGTAGCTATAGTAATAAAAAAGAAGTGGTTTACATATGTCTTTAATATAGAATAATACAACAATCGAAGCCTACTCTTAGATATGATCTTCAGAAGGAGAATTCAGTATAAAATAATAATTTTATACAACTTAGCAAATGAAACTGAAAAATAAATCAGAGTTAAACTTCAACAATAGTGAAAAAAAAATATATTTATAATAGTGATAGGAGATTTTAATAATATAGTAGATAAAAATCTGAACCATATAGTAGTGAAAATACAAGGAACCTAACTGTGATATACAATTAACATAATGATAGCCTTCAACTTCATAGACACTTATAGAAATATTCACCTATTAATAAGAAGCTTTATATACAACAGATCAAAATTAGAGTATGGGTACAAATTACACTATATCTGGATATTAAGCCTTTTACTCTTATACATCATTAATATATATCATACAGTAGTAAAAATAATAATTTAAAGTGATTATAAGATAGTAGTGCTACAACTTAATATACTATATACATAATAGTCCAAGTTAATAAATAGAAATGACAATAGGCAAATCAAGATTGACTATGCTAATTTTACTCCCAAACAGTAAATCAAATTTTCAAGAAAAATAAATGAGAATGCAAAAGAAATCCTAAGAAAAAATCTACAAATAGTAGAAGAAATATAATAATACTTTAAAGAAGCAATAACAACAGTGGCAAGGGTAATACTTAAAAAAAAAAAATGAAAAAAGAATATTGGAACCATCCACAAGTTCAAATATAAAAAACTAATATAGAAGCAACTCAAACTGAATAGAATATACAGATGCTACTAAGTATAACTTGTGGAGCTAAGTGCAAGATTAGAAATAGAAAAAGCATATATCAAGAAGAAAGTAAATGAGATTAATACATTGATTCTATTCCTAACAACATCACCTCTCTTTTAGAAGAATATAACATAGAACAGAGAAGCTTTACATAAATAATTGCTAGAAATCAATGTGATCTGTGAAGCAAAAAATATGATCACAAAGGTTAAAGAGAACAAACAAAAGAAAAAATGATTCAGAAACATATAGAATGGAGACACAAATATCAGGAAGAATAGTCAAGAAAGATGATTAATAGTATCCTGAACTGGTAACTAAGAATAATTAACATACAGAAACTAATCAAAAGAAAGCAAGAGAATGAGTTAGAAATAACAATGGATCCAGAAGTGATCAAAGACAAGATTAAGGAAATAGATATAACTGAGACAAATGTGAAATATAGAAAAATACCCATACTGATAATAACAATACAAATTCAAGAGAGATATCAAGAAGTACTGGCTCAATGAATTGCTGAAAAAAATTGATATGATAAAAATAAGTAATACAATTAAAAAGAAAAAGAAGTTCAGTGCTCCAGACCTATCAAAAATATTCTATGACTACTTAAAAATCTGAGAAAAGAGGATCTGAAACTACTAGAGGTAATATTCAACAAGATTTTAAATATAGGTGACATTCTAAAGAATTGAAGAAAAGGAAACTTATAACCTAAAGACTGGTTAGGGGATATTAATATAATATAGTCCATTACACTCTTAGAAACAACTAGAAAGGTATTTATAAATATCTTAATGGGAAGAATAGTAAAAACATGTAATAGATATAGAATACTGTTGATTAACAACTGGGCAGGACTTTCAGAAGGAAGCACACAAGAACCTATCTATATCCTGAACAATATCATGGAAGAAGCCAGTGAGTTCAGAAAGGAAGCTTGGATTTTTAGTCGAGATATTAGTAAAGCATTCGACTTCATCAATAGAATTATAATGATTCAAGCTTTTAGAAAAATTTGTATACTAGAAAAAATAATTAAAATCTTGAATAACATATTGGCTAACAGGAATAATAAAGAAATTACAATACATAGACTTATAGAAAAATATCTCTTATTTAATAGAATTAATCAAGATGACACTATCTCTCCACTGCTATAGAGAATCTTCTACAATCCTCTGCTGCAAGAGATAGAGGACAAATACATAGGCTATATAATGGGAACAAAGATATTATTAGGTTTTACAACACCAAACCAAGAGAAAATGAAAAGCATGAAAACAATGATAGTAAACATTACAACAACCACATACAGTTGCTTCCAAAAGTTTGAGTCCACTTACTATGTTTTTAGTATAAATTTCAACTTTGGCAATTTTTAAATTCTTAATTATACAACCAAAAATTATAAAATTCATATATATTATATCTTAATACTAGTTTTATGTATTATAATTTTTTTAAAAATTTTTAATATGTAATTTTTAAAGTTTTATTATTGTTCAAAATTTCTTTCTTTATCAAATTTTTACTTTTGGAGAATTTTGATTGGCTATTATTGTAAATCATATGATAATTAATAAAAAAATAATAATATTTAGCAATAATAAAACTCTAGAATATATTAATAAAAAATTTTTTAAAAAAATACAAAAAATAGAATAAGTATTAAAATGTAATATATATAAATTTTATAATTTTTGGCTATATAGTTAATGATTTAAAAATTGTCAAAGTTAAAATTTATAATAAAAATATAATAAGTGGACTCAAACTTTTGGAAGCAACCGTATATAGATAACACCACTTAATTTGCAAGTAGTCAAGCTAGTATGCATGCAAGCCATTATAGATAGGGCAGCAAAATTTCTAAAAATAAATAATATACAAGTCAATGACAAGAAATTCTCACTGATTTGTATTAATATAAACAAAGAATACTGAGAGAAGAGGATTACACTGAACAAAATATGAGAAATACCACTCCAAAGTAATGAAGCAACAATGATTCTGGAAGTATCAATTTCAAAGGATAGAAAAAAAGCTTATCAGAAAAAAGATAGATAAAGACAAATATTAGAATTCTGGTATGGAAGAAGATCACAGATAAATAAATGAGGTATATTATTAACCATACCCTTTTCCTTACAATTAAATATCTATTAAATGATCTGATTTTATCAAAAAAAGAGTGTGATAAACTGAGTAACAAATAAGCAGATTATTCTTCTGGACTAAAAGAAGTAAAAATCTAAGAATGTAATACTAAATATACTAAAACTTTAGAGAACCATACTAGTTCTAACTGAACACACATGGTTTGAAAAAACAGTCAAAAACAAGAGGAGGGCCATTAAAGAAATAGTCTTAGAGAACTAGTACAACAAATACAGAAACTCCTTCAGGTGTAGAAGAATTTTATTCTTTGACCAGCTTTTCAATAATAATAAGATAAAATTCTTCTTTTGATAGCAGATATGAGCCAGACTGAAAAAGCAAGATAGTATATTCTTATAATTTAGAGAATTGAAAAAACTGTCAATCAAAATAGAAAACCTACAAGAGAAAGATATAGAAAAATTAATATCTTCCAAGGAATACAAGGACAATAATCCAGTTATGAATAGTTTTTACTCCAATATACTAGTATATTCTACTAACAATAATCAATAATTAGATAGTTGGAAACCAAGAAAGGTATAGCAACAATGATAATAAAGAAAAAAAAGTCCTCAATAGCCAGTCCATCTTAGCAAACTATATGATTTGAAATAACTAGTCATCACCAGTTTTCAAGTGTAAAAATGGCTTCTTCAATGATCTAGAACTCAAAAATAGTATAAGAACCAATAACAATATGTAATAATATAACTGCTCACAAAATTAGTGAATTTCAGAATACTGAAAAGTACCAAGGGCTGTATCTAAAAATCATAGGAAACAGATATGAGGCAACTTCCAATTAACAGATTTCAATCATTCTCCCAAGGTATAGAGTGTGTGCTTAGAGAGATCTATAATAGACAACTATTTGATACAGCTCTATCAACTATATACCTGAACCCATTATCAATTACAAAGATCCTAATTTAGAAAAATCTAAGGGCTTGCATAAGAACAATATTGAGACTGCAATGGATTGCACAAGAAATTGCCTTTCAGAACAATTTGCAAATATTTATAGATGGCTTCTTTACTAGGTGATATATCAAAGCATAATAGAAGTTAGATGGATAATTTAAACAAAGTCAAGAATCAAAATAACTACCTTCCAGGTAAAAACTTGGGACACTCTATCCTTCACTAGAGCTGAGCTAAAAACAATACTAATAACAATAATAATAGTAATTAGTACAGTAGGTATAGAAAAGAAAATAAACATCATCATAGATAACCAAGATGTGATCATAAGATAAAGAAGATAGTAAATACAGGCAAAACTAGAAACAAGATGATAAAGTGTTTAAACAGAAGTCTGATTAACACAATTCTAGAAATTATAGCCATACAGAGAATTGAGATTAAATGGATTAAAATTAAAAGTTACCCAGGAAATCTAGAAAAAGCAAACAAACTTAAGAACATTATTGAAATACAAGAACTTAATTTAACAAGTAACATAATAGTTTCAGATAGAACCAATCCTTCATGGACCTGTCCTTCAGAATATTAGAAAAAGCTCTTCTTAAAATTAAATAGATAAGTAAATAGAAAGTCCTAAGATAAACATAGGAATGGCTTATAGGTCCCAAGTCTAGGAAGGTAGACTGGAACATAACTATGCAAACACTAATGCTATCCAAGATCACATCACTCCAAACCAATCAAAAGAACTGTAGCAAGAGATTCTTTCAATAAAAGACATGGCCAAATAAACATCCCATATTAGCAAATATATATGCATGAAAATTATATTATACAAAAACCTGATCAACATCATTTGCAAGAGATAAGAAGAAAAAGATCTTTATTCTTTCATATGTGGATTGAACAAGACAAGACTAATGGAAAAGTATATATTCTTTCTCACAAAAGAATATGTAGTCAGGGTCAATAACAATAAACAAAATAAATCTATACATGACAAATGGAAATGATTCCTCAGATCAATAGCAAAAGTAAAAAAAATAAAGAAATTCAATAAGGTAAAATAGACATATATTATTAGAAAAGTTATTTCTTACAAGATAAAGCAAGTTGTAATTGAGATCACAGGTAGTAAAAAAGCAGTGATGTTAGCTCTAAAAATAGCAATAATTAGGTTTGACAAGAGAAGAAAAAAGTCTAAAAATTGCAGTATAATCTAATTATAAAATGTGCGAAATTATATAGAATTGACAAGAAAAAGAAAAGAGATCAAACAAAAAATCAAAATAATCAAAAAGTAAGGATTCATGAAAGAAAAAAAGGTTATAGAGCATTAGCAGACAATTGTATATAGAGGTAATCAACTATATTATAAGAAAAATCCTAGAAAATAGATATTTTCCTAACATAAATTTTTTTGTAAATTTTAATATTAATAGAGTTACAATACACTAATATTTGTCTTCAAGTGAATTTCAGTGAGTTATGGGGTTTGATAAGATACTGAGTTAGTGGTTTTTTTTATTATAAATGTATTTTCTTATAATTATATTTATGTATAAAGAAGGTATAAATAATTAAATAAAAACTATATAATATAGCTTTACTAGCTTAAATAATATTATTATTATTATTAATTTTTAAAATAATTTAAAGTAAAAAAAATATTTTAATAAAATAAATCTTTATCAAAAAATTATTGGATTAATTAAAATTTTTAAAAAAATTAAAATTAAAATTTTTTTCTGATTTCTATTAATAAATAATTTGTTATTTATTACAATAATTTTTTTTAAAATCATAGCTTATTCTTATACTTTAATACTACATATTTTATTTAAATAAGTAAAAAATCTAGAAATAACTAAAATAAATAATTATCTATACTGTTTAAGAATTTATAGATCCACAAATAGTACTGAGAGTTAATTATTTATATCTTATCTAACTAGGATAAGATAATTATATGATTATTCAATATAAATTGACTATTTATAAAAACAAAAAATAAAATAATAGAAAAATAAAAATAAAATTATAGTATTTTTTATTTAATATCTGGCACTTCTTAAAATCCCAACCCTATTGTTTTTTATAATAGCTTAGGCTTTGATTTATTGAGTAGCTTATTGTTACTTCAAAAAAAAAAGGTCAATATACTAACATTAGAAAAATTTTTTGATAAAGATCTTCAGAGATTTTTGGATATAAAACTTTGAAGGCATCTTGCCATCATTAGAAGTCTCTGGAGTGGATATATATATAGAACTCTTGAGATTTTTGAATGTTTTAAATTTTAATAAAATATTTATTTTTAAAAATTTATTTATTGAAAATTACTTTTTTTATATATTTTTATTAATTATTTACATTTACATTATTCATTACAAAGTAGACCTTCCTATTCCTACATTTTTCAATTGCAATCCCAGATTATTTTCATTATTTTCTACTTTCTTCAGAGTATTTTGAATTTCAATATCTTCCTGCTTATGCATTTCTTGATATTTATTGCTTGAATTGTCTTTTGTAAATCTGATTTTCTTTTTAATTTTTTTCTAAAATACTATTATTAGTAAACAAATAACTCTATAATACTTCGAAGAATTTTAAAACTTACCTTATTTTTTTCTATTTTGCTTTTAATTAATACTTTATTAATTAAAATACTTTCATTACTCAGATTTAGAATTATTTAGTATTTTGTGCTAGCAAATGCAACTTGTTCTTCAAAGGTATTCCCTTTTTTCAAGAATACATATTATCATGCTTTAGTTTTTCTCTCTAGAACAATAATGAAAATTTTTGAAATATTCTTGTATTTTTTGTAATTTTTTCCCGACCATAATTTTGATAACTGTTGCATTTGTATTGATTATATTCAGGGAGTTTTTGCCAAAGACTAAAAACATGACATCCTGAATTTTTTGAAGCTGTGGTCCCTCAAAGCGATCTGTGTTGTCTCACAAGCTATTAAATAAATAATATTATCAATAAATTTATTTATATTATTAATAAATACAATAATTACCACTTGATGAATATGCTTTTCATAATATATCTTCTAATTTTTTCTTGTGAGGCCTTTGAAGAACTTCAAATGTTCTTGCTAAAAATATTTCTCTGTATGCCAGCAAAAATTTTTGGGATCTGCATATATTTGTTTAAAAAAGTTTTCTTTTATAATACTTTTGACTGCACACTATTATAGAATTTAAAATATTATTGAAATTCTTTGAAGATTAAAAATTAAACCTTACTTTAATAAAATCCTATTCAGTAATTAATGTGACTTGTGTGAATTTCATTTTCTAGGTGGGTAACCTTATTCTCAATAGCTTTTTGATATTCTAATAAAGACTTTTGTAGAACTTCAAAAGTTTTTTGATTACTATTTTTTTTTATAACCTGGTGAAGTCCTGCCATTGAGTTTTTATTTATTCATTAATATAGGCTTATATATGCAAATTTAATTGTGAGTCTATATATTTTTGAAAGGAAAAAAACATTGTGACTCAGTATTCTATTACTAGAAACTCTGTGACTTGCTGCAGTTCACCTTAGTGAGTGTTAGCATATCTAGACTTCACTAGTACTAATATTGTTAGAAAAGAAGAAAAAAGAAAAATAGTTGTTTTTTAAAGTTTTTTCTATTATAATATTTGTTAGTTCTATATATAGTTCTCCAAACCTATTCTTTAGGTGTTTCTTTAAATTGATTTGAGCCTGTTTTGGTTTCGGATCAGCCTTAAAGCTTTTTATAGCCTGTATTGTTGGTAAGTCTAGGTCTACAGCCTTAATTTGTAATTTTATTAATTGAAACTGTTATGTTGTTACTTTTTTTTTTTTTTTTTACCCGCTGTCAGGTTAGTTATGTGTACTTTATTAAACATAATGTAGGCTATACTATTACAGTGTCGCTAAAGCTAAAATGCTAACTAACTCACTTGTCTTAGTTTATTGTTAAACTCTAAGTGCAACTTTGGGAGTGATTTATCGTTCCATTTACAGTTTGAATAAATACCCTTCTACTATAAACATCATTGCCTGCAGTCACTACTGCAGATCACTGACCAAAGTTTTGACCAAGCCTAAAACCCAACCATTTCATCCCACTTTTAACCCCCATCATTATCATTCTTATTAAACCTTTTTCCAGACATTCTTCTTCTGTTTTCCTTCTTTCTTCTCTTGGCTTTCTTGTTTTTCTTGTTAAATAAGACTTTATGAACCTTCTTAGTTTCTTTTTTCAGAAAATTCCTTGAGCTTTTTCCCATTCTATTACTAATTCACATTGTTTGTTCCATACTGCTTTCCTGAAGTAATTCAAAGTCTTCTTTTGGCAACGAAGTATCCATTTTTTAGCAACTGTTCCTATCTTTTTTCTCCAAATTCAAGTTCTTCGACTTTACTTAATAAATCCCTTTTGATCAACTCTGAAAGAAAACTGACTGAGTCTTAACTATTAGTGGATACTTTTTCAATAAATTTTGTTGCCCATGCTTCTATTTCTTTTATTTCTTTTCTATCTACTATCAGGATATTACTATGTTCTTTTTGAGCTTAATCTTTTCTCTTCTGTCTCTCTTTTTTAAATTCTTGATATATTATTTCTACTCCTCTAGACCAAGTTTTCTTCATTTTATTTTTATATCTTGGGCATTTCAAAATATGATCTATTGTTTCCTCCTGTTCACCACATGCTAAACAGTCATTCTTATGATATAGATCTGGTCTCCTAATCACTAGTTTTGCCATTGTCAGTAGTTCATTGTTGATTAACTTTACCAGAAAACTTTTTCGCTATGAGCTTTTAAAGGAAGTGTCCCATGTGTGTTCTTTTTTTAGTCTTTCCCATACCATGTCCCATGAATAGTTTAGCTGAAAGAGAAAAACTGGTTTCTTTGGGCAAGGATGCTAAATATCATTAAAACTAAAAACATAAAGTTGAAGTTGATTAAAGCCAAGATGCACACCAATATCAAGGAAAATGATCTAGCTAATAAGCTGGCTAAAGAAGCATTAAACCTCCCAGCAATCCAGTGGAAGGACCTTAAATCTGATAAGATTATTATAGAAGTGAAATGGCAGGATATAATACTGGATAGTTCTATAAGACAGTTCATAAAAAGAACAAATAATAAAATAACAACATACTGCTAGTCACAACAAAATCGAATCAGTAACAAATGGAGCCTTCAAATAGAAGATCAGCAAAACTATTCATGGGACATGGTATGGGAAAGACTAAAA
>CAJVPT010003550.1:0-15035 GCA_910592055.1 Acaulospora colombiana
TTAGCGACACATATTAATGTATAGTTTACAAAGGTTTAATAAAGCACACCTAACTAACCTGACAGAGGGTTAATTTTTAAAAAAAAAAAAAAAAAAAAAAAAAAAAAAAAAAAAAAAAAATTATATAAATTAATTATATAATAAAATTTTTAAAGTTATATATATTATTTTTCAATGCTTGCCTTATTTCTTATATTTTTTAAAAAAATTTTATATGTAATTTCTAAAGTTTTATTATTTTTAAAAATTTTGTCTTTTGTTTATTATCACATAATTATAATAAATATCAATCAAAATTATTTAAAAGCAAAAATTTAATAAACTGTATATAAATTCTATAATTTTGATTACATAATTAAGGACTTAAGACGAAATTATAATTTTGATTACATAATTAAGGATTTAAGACGAAATTTATAATAAAATTAATTTATAATTATTTTTTTTTAAATAAAATAAGTAAATAATAATCCAACTAATATAATCATGAAATTAGTACTGAATTTCGATTTTGAGAGTATGTTACACGACGATTAACCCTGTATTAATTTTGACATACTGTATATCGGGTTCCTCAATGGTTATGCAAGGGTGAAATGATTTGTTCAAACAGAAAAAGCAGGTATAAAAATACTGCATATTAAACCACACAAAGAATGAATCGCACGCAAAATTACTTATTACTTGAGCAACAATGTGTCAATGCGTTACGCATCGTTTTATCACTTTCGCGAATTTATGTCTCACTAACGTCACCTTTTAAATCAAGTTCGTCACGCAGTTTCAGGGCGTGTTATCTTTTTGTGGTCGGAAGTTGAGATAATATTCAAATAAATCCTTTTTTTCATACGAGGTGACGCATGATGCAAATATGGATTACAATTAACTTTTGGCAAATCGAATGTTTTCGTTCCCCTTAACTGATACTGTTCGAATATATTATTGGATAATTTTTAGCCATTGAAAATTTTGATGCGAAGTTATAGGACCATCAAAGAATTAGTGCGATTTTTGCCGAATACATGTTTTTGTCGTTTGGTATTCTACAACATTTCATTTACTTAAGATCTTTTTACATCATTTATTTATATATTTATTCGAATTTTCACTTAAAATTAGCAATCTTATCAATGCACAACACGTGTTATTTTTATTAGAATCAAATATAAATTTTGGCACGTGCGAAAAAGAACTAATAAAGAGTATGCCTACACGTAATATACAGTATTTACAAAATACAAAGATTGTGTAGGTGATGAAAATGAATTCGAATATTTATGGTAAACCAAATACTTTCTTTGTAAAGTATTGGTATATTATAGAAGCAAGCTTTATTGAATGAATTTCCACTTAATATTAACGCAACCTTCTAATGGATCGGCAATTTCATTGAATGCGGCAGCTTTAAAGAAGAAAATAAGTTAAATATTGTGATAAATTTTTCGATATATACAGAGACGAGACAGCTAAAAAAAATATATATATATACTTACGACTCAAATCGAGGTTATTACCCCCACAACCAATACATCTGTCCACAACTGTGACCATCACAGATTTACTTCCCCTAAATATCTCTATCTTTCTTCCACAATTCTTGTTCTTGCATGAATCACCACCAGGTGATGGATCAAACATTTCATAATTTAAAGCACAAACGAGCTGATCATTGTCATTATAGTTTCCGCAGGCACCCAACCCTACTTCATAGTAAGTAGCTTCACCATTAAAAATTTTGTTTCCAATAGGGATCGAATTATAAGTATCAGTGTTGAATGAAAGATGGAAGACAATGGCCGCAAGGAAGAAGAGTAATTTGGATTTTTTGAGAACTAAATTCATCCTATATAAACGAAAATGAATGCTTGATGTTATTGTTTTTTGGTCGAAATTTTATCTTTAATCCTCAGGAATAAAGAAAATCGGTTTTAAGGGTTTATGGATCAATTGGTAAGTCTATTGACCAAAGCTTGCTTTGATCAAAGTAGGTGAAGAAAAGGTAATGCTGGATAAAACAACGGCAAGCCGTAGTCGAATATTGAGGAAGGTAGGAAGATGGGTGAGCAGGATGAAATCTTATCGTTTATATAGAAAAATAAACAATTATTTCGTGCGATTGTATATAAGAGATTAATAATTCTGCAAGGATCCTATACTCCATAAGATATGTAATATGAACACCGTCAAATCCCATACACAGCCTGAATAAGATACTTGAATATTTATTTTTAATGCGTTGTTCGAAGCGATTACTTCAGAGGTACAGTACTCATACAAAAAAAAAAATAAAATAAAATCGAAAAAATTTTTTGCAGGAGTTCAATCGATTCTATCATTGACTGCTATTACACGGACATACATGGCATCATATGGGTAATTACTTTTGAAGGCAAAAAGTTTTTTCGGACCCAGGAACCAGCGGCCCGAATGTTTCAGGTAAACCTCCTGGCATTTTTGTTCGCCCTCAAAAGATTACTGTAAATGAACTATTTCGGGATTGTTATGTATAATCAACCGGTTATGCTATATTATTTTAATGAAAAATAAAATTTAAGATATTATATTTACTGTAATAAAATTTTAATGAATACTATATTTTTATTTTCGAATACTGTATACAGTATATGGTTTACAATAAATATTTAACAAATATTATGTATACTGTATTTTAATATTCAAACATTAGTAAATTATTTATATATTGTATTGATAATAATTTTGTAACCAACTTATACATATGGTTAATCTAATATAATAATAATTTGCTATTAACAATTAATTTAATTATACTTTATTTAATAAAAACAATTTATTTATAATAATTATTATATAATATTGTTAAGGTTTAATAATATTTATATTCATTAACTATATCAGAAAAAATCATTATATATGTAATTTGTTATTACTTTATAGAAAAATTAACATAGTTATATTAGTATTGAAAATATTGAAAAAATATTGAAAATTTTATTTTTATTTTTGAATATACTGTATTTCTAAGTTATTTATTGACCAAATATAGATACAGTATATGTCTTTTATATTGCTTTTTTAATCAAAGAATTCTTTATTCCTAGTTGTTATTATATATAAAAATATATTTTATTTATAATTTAAATAAAAAATTTTTTAATTACAAATATTATTTTATTTATAAATTATTATTAAAATAATAAAAATAATATATAATAAAATTTTTTTCTGTTTTTCTAATTAAAAATTTTTATATTTTTTTTAAAATAATTTATAAATAGTTTTATTATAAATATTATTTATAATTATTTGAAATAAAGGCTTAGTCAGGTTTATTAATTTTAATAAAATAATATTGCAAAAATTATAAAAATTATCACTATAATTTATATATTATTTATATTATTAAATTTTTTAAAATTTAAGCTTTTAACAAATTTATTAGATAATCTATTACTTAGAAATATTTAATTTAATTAAATTTATATTACTATATATCTAGAAAAACTAGATATACCTTATTTGAATCTTCAATTCTTCTAGATTTTTTTAAATTAATTTACTACCATTGGCCTAATTATATATAACTGATGTTTCCAAGTATAGCTGGTGCAAATTAAAATAATTGGTAGCTTTTACTGATCCTCGCCAAAAATTAAGATCTTCATAATACAGGATGGTCTATACAAGAATTGTAATCAGGTTACTATCTAAAATCGAATAAGATTATTCTTAATAGGACCCCATTATCACCTGCTGGTAACAAGAAGAGTAGATTCCTAAACCGGTTGCATGTCACTGAGGAAGGACTGATTGAAGATCTTATCCGATTACAAGACTTCAAGCATGTGACTATGCCTTGACTTATAGACTTAAAAATTAAAAGGTCTTGATGGGAGAAGAAATTCACTGACCACTCCAAAGAACCAAAATCCGGGTTCAGAATAAAAAAAATTCAATAGCCTGATAATTAGACTACTCTTAATAAAAATGGTCTAGGAACAATTAAGAAGAAATTGCATGGTTTTCTGATAAGGTAGTGTTTATACATAGTTAGTAAATATATAGAAGTTACTCATGTATATATATTACTAATATAAGTAGATGTATGAGTACTTGTTAGTATATACATTGTCTATCTGTATATAAAGAATAATATAAAGTGGCTGAAGTCAAGGCAGTTGCCTTATATAAAATATATAAATATATTACTAATAAAGATCGTGACAATGACTTCATGAACCAGTGGCTCATAAACATTATAGACAACTTCTTTATTTTTAAAATTTATTTCAGCACTAGCCCAGTCTTGACAGATTAGCCCCCTCACTAAGGGTGGCAACAAGCTGCAAGGTGAGTACTTCTATAAAAGAAATCCTCTATTGAGTTTTATTTGATAGAAAACAGATAGTAAGTTCTAGAGTAATCTCCTATATAATTTTGTTGCAAATATACAAATAAAATAAGACTAAACTAGTATTAAAAAAAAAAAAATTATAATTTATGATAATTCTAATATATATTTGTACATTATTAATTAAATGACTATATTACTTAAATATATAAGAAGTTCATTAAGCTAGTTTGGATTAAACAAAACAAAGTTCAAACTAGATACCCTAAGTCAGATTTTGGGAACAATATTATATTTATTTAATAGATTGGTTATACTTTCTATTTATTAGGATCATTGCTTACAGTTTATTACTATAGATTATTTCAAAAAATAATAAATTGTTGAATTATATACTGGAAAAGAAAAAAAACCCCCCCAATTCAAAGCTCTCAAAAAGTTCTTATTCAAGTAAACAGCTTTCTTTTAAAAGGAATATGTCTAATTGGGATATTCTTTAAACTTTAAACTATTTGAGAAATTTGGTTATTCCTAAATATAGAGATTTCAAGAAGAACTTTTAAAGAACTTATTTTTCTACTAATGTATAGATTTACTTATTACAAGACTAGTACTAGTACCATATTACAGTAGAGTTGGCTTTATTGAAATAAAAAAGTCTTTGTAAAAACTTTGCCTAACTAGGATAAAAACTTGGAGATCTTAGCTTTCTTTTTGAAAAAGTCTTCTTATCAACTAAGGAACTTGATTAAGAGATAGAAATATAATTTATCATATTTTTTATTTGCTTTTTGATATTATAACTGTCTTTCTTGAAAACTTACTTAGTTAAAGGTAATTTTTTATAAACTTCTTTTCAATTCTAAATGACTTTATTGAAACATATGATTGTAACCAATAGGAGCATATTTACATTTCAAAAATTAATGTGTTTTATGTTAACCAATTACCTTTAATAAGAGTTTGTGCTACTCAAAATTTAGAATCAAGCTGAGATAGTCGAAATTTCTTCAGGAAACTATAAAAGTAAGAGCTCTAAAAAAGATATGACAATTTACAAAGAAGAAAATAAACCTTTTAATTGCAACAAGATCTCTATAAATCTCATACTTTAAAGATTAAAAAGATTTTCAGATACTTTATAGTTAGTTTTCTTTCTTTAAAACTTTTTTGCCATAAGTATTAGAAATGTTACTTAACTTTTCTTGGTTACTAGAAGTCAAGTTTTTGGATGAAAAGTTTGTAAATAAGAAAGGAAATATAGAAGTGATTCTTTAAGTTATACTTCAAGTTGTTTTAATAAAAGTATTAAGACTTAATTAACAAAAAAGTATAAAAACTTTTTATAAACATCTTTTTTATATGTAATTAGAAAATTAATAAAAAGAGTTAATTAATCCTTGATAAAAATAATATAAAATTATTATTTATTTTTTTATTATAACCCTCTGTCTGGCTAATTATGTGTGCTTTATTAAACAATTGTAAGCTATACATTATATATGCATTGTTAAAGCTAAATCTTTAACTAATTCACTTGTTAAAGTCTTATATTTATCTAGAACTCTAAATATAACTTCAGGAATGATTTATCATTCTATTATCGTAAACCACTGCATACAATACCCCCCTAAAGTAATACCCCCTCTTAAATAATACCTGATAGTATTCAAGAAAATTATTACTCAATAAATGATTACTACCTGGGTATATTAAGCTAAAGAAATACGTTAGATGATAATAAAACACTAAATATCCTGCCATTTATACTACCTCCCTTCTAGTAGAATATTCTCCCGGGTACTAATCAATATATCATGGGATAAATTGATTAATACCCGGGATATTGTATGCAGTGGTTTACAGTAGTAGTTCAGATAGAAACTCTTCCAACTTCTAATATTATCATCCACAAGTCACTGCTGTGAAAAAATAATATAAAATTATTCAAAAATTTCTAAATATTATATATATACAGTATATAATCTAATAAATTTGATTTTTTTTAATTCACAATTATTTTGATATAATTTTTTTAATCCATAATTATGTCACAATAACTTGTTTTTATTGAAAAATTAAAATAAAATCTATAATAATTTATAGACTCTTTTATAAAGTGACTACTTATCATTATATTAAAATCTTTTTATTGATTTTTTAATCATATACAAAAAAGATGTTTACTAAAATAAAAGTTTTTAAACTTTTTGGTTAATAAAGTCTTATTATTATTCTTAAAACAACTTAAAGAGTATTTTCAAAAGTCACTACTATATCTTTCTTCTTATTTATTATATATACTTCTTTAATTAAAAACTTAACTTTTAGTAATTAATATCTTTATTAATAATAATAATAAAGTATCCAAAGAAAAAAAAATCAATTATAAAGTATCTAAAAATTATTTTTTACATTTGAAGCAAATTTTTATAGAGATTGTAACAATAAAAGGATTTATTTTTCTCTCTGTCAACTATTTACTCTCTTAGAGCCTTTACTTTTATTTTTTTTAAGGAATTTTATCTATCTCAGTTTTATCTTAAATTTTTAGACAGTATAATATTTACTAAAGATGATTGGTGGATATAAAATAATTAGTTTTTGAAATACAAACAAGCTTCTATTTGTTACAATAATATACTGTATATTGATAATATCATTAGTAACTGAAAAGAAAAGTTCTATAAAATAGCTACTTTTTAACTAAACAAGGTTTCAAGAATAATAATTATTATATTAAAAGACAAGTAAAAGATATAATATATAGTATAATATTTCTATTTTTTAACAAGTTTCTCAAGTAGTATAAAGATGTTTTTTAAAAAAAAGCTAAGATTATCAGGCTTTTATTTCAATTAAATAAAGTTTTTACAAAGGTTTTTTTATTTTAGTTAAATTAATTTTATTATAATATAATACTAATATTAATAAATTTATATATCAATATAAGAATAAGGTTCTTAAATATTTTTTGAAGTCTTTATACTTAGAACTGACTAAGTTTTTCAAATAATTTGAAGTTTAAAAAATATTTCAATTAGACAGATTTCTTTTGAAAGAAAATTATTTATTTAAATAAGAATTTTTTAAAAAGCATTAAATTGCTTTTGTCTTTTTTTTTTCTTTTTCAATGTAATAATTTCACAATTTAAATTATGATTTTAATAGATAGATGTTATAATCAATCTATTAATAAAGTAAATATTATTCTCTAAATTTGTTTTAAAGTATTTAATTTTAAACTTTGTTTTGTTTAATTCAAACTAGTTTAGTAAACTTCTTATATTTTTTAAATAATATAGTTTTTTAACTAATAATATATAATATAAATAATTAATTAATATAATATTGTAGATATTTTTCTGATATCATAATAAAGATATATTATAATAGCATAATTATAGATTAAAAAAAAAAAAGTAATTATTTACAGTATGATTATATATAAATACTTTTTTTTTATTTCTTTTTTAACCATCTGTTAGATTAGTTATATGTACTTTATTAAACATTTGTAAACTATATATATAATATGTATTGTTAAAGTTAAAAAACACTAACTAGCTCACTTGTCTTTATAATTACTACTCTAAGTGCAACTTTGGAAGTGATTTATTGCTCCATTAGGAGTTCAGATAAAAACCCTTTCAACTCTTAATATTATTGTCTACAGGTTATTACTACAGATCACTCTTTAAGTTCTGACATTACTCAAAACCCAACCATCTTATCCTAAATCTAACTTCTCTTGATAAGATATCTTTTAGATCTTTATTTTTTAATCTTTCTTCCTTCAATATCAGAGTTTTTCTTTCTAGTTATATAGTTTTGCCACCTGGGAGATTATGAAATCTTTTTATCTTATCCTTCTTTTAAATTCCTTGCAATCTTTTCCATTTTATCATTTTTTCACATCTTACATTCTAAATCTTCTTTTAGAATTGATTACAAGTCATATTTTGCAGCTTTTTGATTTATCTTCTTGCTTCTTTTCCTATTCTTTTACCATGACATTTAAGGTCTGCCATTTCAAGAATAAGTTTGCTTTTTATTATCCTTATAAAGAAACTTAGTATATTCTGACTAGTTGCTGAGAACTGTTTTACTAGCCTGGATGTCCACTTGTTTACTTTATCTATTTTTTTACTGTCATCCACTATTAATCTAGTATTTTTTTCTTATACTTCCTTTTTTCTTTTCTATAAGAGTTTTCTGAAATTTGTCAGAACTCCTTCAAGACCTTTATTCCATATCTTCTTTATCTGTTCCTTATACACTGGACATTCTAGCAAGCGATTAATTGTTTCTTTCTTCTAAATATTATATACAGTACATCTTACTTGCTTATATAGGTCTGGCCTTCTTATTATCAGTTTACTTAATATTGATAACTCATTATTCATTAACTTAATCAGGAAGCTTTTTCTTTGACAATATTTGAAAGATGTATTCTACATATTGCTATTCATTCTCTCCTATACTGGATCTCATGTATAGTCTTGTTGTTCTTGAATTTGGTAATTCCATTTCTTTTCCATTCTATTTTGTAATATCCACTGATATGCTGTAGTCTTATTATTCATTTTTTTGATAAATTTTCTTATAGGGTTATCTACAGTTTTGTTCTGCCACTTGATTTCTGTAGGGATTTTGTATGAGATGAGATTTTTCCATTCTATTTCTAAAAGTTTAAGAGCATCTTTGGCTAGGGCATCTGCTTCATTATTATAGGGTCTCGAAAATGTGCCTTGACCTTGATAAGCTTCAGATCTAAATCTTTTTTCTTAACCAGCTCCACTATTCATGCCCATAGTGACCAGTTTTTATCCTTTAGCCATCTTTTATGTGTTCTTTTTGGATCATCTTTCTCAATTATTTTCCATTTTGAGATGTAGGCTTGACTATCTGTAGAGATTTCAATTGAGCTACCTACTAGAACTACTAGGAGTATTGTAACTATTGACATTAGTTCTGCATGTGTGAATAAGGGCCAACTATTTACTCCTGTTTGAAATCTACTTTCTTTTCTTATATTGCTTATTTGAATCTATGCTGCTCCCATCTTCATATTGTCACTGCTATGATTTATTGGTGATCCATTTGAATAGAATGCTAACTTTTGTTTGGATCCTAGATTACACTAAAGTATCTCTATTAGGTGGTCTTGATATACTCTGTCTTTAATATTTTCTTTAATGATCGCTTCTTCCCAACTTTCTATATTTATATAATTTATTTTGGTACCTTGGGAAGTGGACTGCTGAATTAGTTCCTGCAGACTCTGTATAAATACTTGATTACTATCTATTATTTTCCTAATTGCTCTTTCCAAAGATTGTAGAACATGGGATTGTTAGCATCTGAGCTCTTCTAGTACTTTTTCTTGTATTAAGATATAGTATTATATATATTTTTTCTATATCTTCCTTTATTATGCAGCTCTTTTCTTGAATAAAACCTTCCGAACAACCCATGTATTTGATTAGCTTTGTCTCTTGACCATTTTTACTATTCTGACACTTGTAGTATTCGATCTTTACTTTTTTCTTAGGTTCTTCTTGTAATAGCTTTTCCCATATTAGTTAGTAATTGGCATTCTTTTTATTATCCATATTTTTTGTCTCTTGTCATGGTTAAAACTGACTATAGAATATGTTGACTTCTATTTTAATCAATCTATTTTCCATGTCTCTATAAGTTGATTTAAATAATCTTTGGAAAACATTCTCCTTATATTTAAGAACCATTCTTGAATAGAATCTTTTGAATAAGTTGAAGCATGTGTCAATTTCTTACTTCATTTGCTTCATAGTCAATGAGCTGATCTATATACATTAATCTATTGTTTCTTAGTGATGGTATGACTTTATTATACTCCTCAGGTGAGAGATATTCTTGAATAAGACTGTTTTCTTTTTCCTATTCAAAGATATCATGCCATTTTCAACTTTGAAAGATAATTTCCATTTCTCTAGCTAACTTAATTACTTAGAGTGAAAAGTTACCTTTGTCTATAAGATGGTCTAGTGAGTCACAAGTCAGCAGATTGAGTGATTCTCAATATTTGATTTGTGCTTATTTAAGCCTTATGATTGTTGTGATTCCTGCTAATCCAAGATCATTCAATCTATTGCACAATCCTATTATCTGACTTTCTTTTTATAGCATTCAGATACTTTTCAAATTGTAAATCTTTGAATGAAGTATTATACTGTTGGAAATAGTTCTACATAATAAACTTTTGTATTTGAAGAACTTTCTATATGTTGCTATTAATGTGTTATATATTTTTCAGAACAATATACTATACTGCATTCTAAATTCTATCCTTGGTATTAATACTCTATTTAAAATATAGAGTGCCTGCTTATCCATTACCTTTTTATTTTTGCGAGCTCTAGCAATTATATGAATTTCTTTAAGGACTCTTTCCTTTAGTTCGATCAAGTTCTTTTGATTACCCATCCAAATTCCTAAAAATCTTGCTTGATCTGCTCTGTCAAGTTCTCTGACGGCTTCTTTTTTAATGCCTGCCTGGACTTATTCTGGATAATAGTTAGGATTGTTAATAATAACTAAAACTAATTTGTTACTATTGATCTAAGAGTCATTGACTCTATAGAAAATTCTTGCTGTTTCCAAGATCTTTTCCATATCTTTCTTGGATCTTGCTATCCTTGTTGTATTATCCATAAAGGCTATTAAGGCATGTCTTGATTCTAACTTTTTAACCTTGTGACTATTAAAGTCTGGATTTCAAGTAACTGTTATTTTATATTCTCTATTTGTGTCATTTTTGATTTTGCATAGTAAAGAGTCATAGAAGATTCTCCATATTAATGGTGAAATGGTCTCTTCTTGATCGATTCCATCCCCTGATTTTATAGAATTGGTAAGATCATTTTCAAATATGACTTTGAATTCTTTGTTTTTGAAAAGACTCATCATGATCTTAATAAAAACTTTTAGTACCTTGATTCTTTCTATCACTTTTACTAGCATATTCAGACTAATAATGTTATAAGCTTTGGTTGTATCTTGAAACAATATTTACAACTCTTTTTTGTTTTCTCTCACATATTCACAAATATTATTCAGAATTTGGATTGGTTTATCCATACTTTCTTCTGGTAACCCTGCATAGTTAGGTCCTCTGAGGATATTATTGATCTTACAAATATTCTCCATTCTGTTGGTTAGAACTTTGGCGAAACACTTTTTAGTAACCTCCAATAATATGATAGATCTTGTATTCAATCCCAAGGTTTTGACTTGGCTATGGGATATATATAACTTTGTCTTCAAGATATAGGAGTAACTTCCCATTTCAAGAAATTGTTAAACATTTTTCTTAGGTATTCTTTTCTATCCTGGCTTAATCTCTTTAACATTTTATAACTAATCTGAGATTTGCCTGGAGCCTTGTTATTGGGAAGTATCTTAAGTATTTCACATAATTCTTCTTGTAAGATTGGTTCGAGAAGATTTTTATATCAGCTCTCTTAAATATAGTTCCTGGAATTGTACTCCTCTTTCCAATCTTCTGTCAGGTTATCAAAATTGGCTTCTCTTCTCTTGAAGGCTTCTAGGTGATATTGTCCTATCTCTTTTTCAATTTCATGTTTTTCTGTTGTTATATATTTGATATCACTTTATCTAATTTTGACCCTATCTAGTATAATCTTACTCCTTTCTTTATTGGTTAAAGAGCTTACCATCCTTCTTTGATTGTTTTTTGAATCATCACATCTTTGTTCTAATGTGATTTTAATGGCATCTCTTGTCTTTTTGGCTTCAAGTCTTTGACTAATGAACTTTAGGCCTTCTATTGTATTTTGGATATCCTTTTTTAATAATATTCAGGTATGTTGGAGATGCTATGTTGCATACAATAATTTTTGATCTGATGATAGGGGTTGTAAATAGCATTATGCTTCTCTATTGCCTTGCAAAGGTTTTGTAGCTTTTCTATTTCTTTTGAGGTTTCAGCTTTTTTGAGAAGTTCTTTTAGTTGCAAGGCTTTTCTATATTTAACAAATTCAGGGCTGTGTCTATCATTTCTTTCTTTATGTAATGTGACCTTTTTTGTTTTGAAAGCTGCTTTACACATTTGTTCTTCAAAGACTTTCCAAATCTTGTCTGCAAGTTTTCCTTCTTTGCCTACTTCAGGTTCTTCTATGAGAAGAGATTCCAGTTTCATCTTAAACTTATAATCCAAGTTTTCTCGATAGACTTGCCACTGTTCTGATAAAGATTCTTTTATGTCAATTCTTCTTTTATTTTGTGTTTTTGATTTGATAGTTGGGTTTCTTATAAAGAAATCTTCATTATGGAAGATAATTATAAGCATAGTATAATCACTCTCTATGACTTTTTGTATTTCTTGATTATTAAATTACAGTAACAAATATCTTGTTAGGCCCTATGATATTTAAATATAATTAATTCTACTACTACTTATAGTATTCCATTGTGTTGGGGTTTTATTTTTGCCTTTCCATACTGCCTAGGTATCTATAAAACCCCATTTATCCAGAAAGTTAAACAATGGAATTTCAGGATACCAAGAAACTCTGAACCTAGCCTTGGAGAATATTATTCTATTTTTTTATGGATTATAGGTAGTATTGAAATCCTTCATTACTATTATGTGAAAGCTTTGTTTTTGCTTCCTTTTGATAAGACTGGTTAACTTTTCTTGTATTTTTTTGCATCATTGTTTGTCTGAAGGAATATAAATCTATATAATATAGACTTTTTTCTTTTTCATGAGAAAATTAGTTGCTATTATATAACCTTCCTCCTCTTCTATTGATACTATTTTTTTTTCCAAATCTTTATTGTTTAGAAAACTGACCCCTACTCCAAATAGTATGTCTTTATTGATATTATAAAAATGCTTATAGGTTTTTTGATTTCCAAAAGCCCATTTTGCATTGGTTTGGATCAGCTTAGTTTTGCACATTCCCATTATTCCTATTCCTTGTTTCTGTATCTCTTCAATAAGACTTTGTTGATTTGTCTTGTCTATTGCACCTCTGATATTATGTGTACCTATTCTTATTACTTTTTTCTAAATATCTTCTTCTATTTCTTTTGAATTCTTTATTTACCCATCTATATTTTGGCTTCTCAAAAAGATAATATACTCATTCTATAGGAATTTATCTATGTTTAGGTCACCACCTTGTTCTACAGCTTCATCTGAATCTATGGTTCATACTTTGCTCTTGTTGTAAATCTTATTTGAGAGAGAACTGAGCTCTTTCTTCTCATATATATCTTGATCAACTGGTATGACTTTTTAGGAGTGGTCGACCCATTCTAGCCCTCCTCTTCTTTGTCAACTAAATCTTAATTTGCCTTCAAGCTTGGCAATTCTTCTATTCAGTTTTTCCAGATTTGTCAATATGAGCTTTAGTGAGTCTTGCTCATCTTCAAACTCTGATTCATTATATTGTCTCCTATTTTGATTCTCTGGTGGACTTCTAGAATTTTTCAATAATATTTTATTATTTCCTATTGCTAAACGGCCTAGGTTTCTATAGTATCTTTGTAAAGTGTTACCATTCTAATCTTGATATATTTTCCTTTGATTAATTGATTACTTATATTCAATAATTGTATTAGATCTTATCAATTTGATGTCTGATAGTAAATCTAATATATGCTTAGTATCTGTTTCTATTATTCTATATCCCAGTCTTCCTCTTAATTTTTCAATTCTAGATTTAGGACCCCTTATAGTTTCTCTTGTAGCTTTTATGCTTTAGAATAGTTTTAGTCCCTGCAAAAAAATATACTGCTTGCAAGCTTTTGTCAGTGCTTTTTTTATTGCAAAATATACTACTATAAAGTTTTGTTTTTTTAATATATGAGAGTTTTTTGATGCATAACAGGTCTAGCTTCTGTACCATCAAATGCCTTGGCTACCAAACTTGAGAGTATTCTATTTGTGCCTAAGAGCCTGGCTAAGTGTTTGTTTCATTCAATCAAAACCTTATTTATTTCTTTATCAGTTAGTTTTTCTTTAGTAAAGATTGTTCTTGTTATTTCTATTCCAAGTGGCATTATCCATATTTCTTCAGAATTGGTTTTGAAGTGTTTATGCCACTTGAGGTAGGCCTTTACTCTGGTCTTTATTTTTACCTTATAGATATTGATGTTTTCAATATCTCCATATCTTTTTAGGTATTCTTTTATATAGCTTCTAGAGAGTTTATGATCCACATCTACTAGACTTATATACCATATATCTTTGCTTTATTTTGGATTGTGGGTTTGAAATATCTTTTTCTCCATCTTGTCTATAGCTAATTGATCCATGCGGTTTTCTTTTTCTGGTTCTAGTCGTTGGAGACTGAAGGCTTCTTCCTTTTTGTTTAACTCTTCTAAACATTTAAGAAGATCAATTTCTTCTTTGAAGTAAAAAATCAATTATTCATTGTTATTAATGAAACTTTTATAAAAAAGATTTAATTTATCCTGAGATAGTTTTAAGGCATTGCATATATAGGCTCTAAATTCTTTTTCTCAGCTTCTTGAAATGTCACTATCATGGCTTTTAATCGATATCTCCTTTTTTACTTATATAGTATAGATTTGGAATGTGATTTTCTACTCTGTTTTTTTTTTTTTTTTTTTTTTAACCCTCTGTCAGGCTAGTTGCGTGCGCTTTATTAAACAAAAGTAAGCTATACAT
>CAJVPT010003551.1:0-15034 GCA_910592055.1 Acaulospora colombiana
CATACTATATGTACAGCTTACAATTGTTTAATAAAGCACACATAACTAGCCTGACAGAGGATTTAAAAAAAAAAAAATATTAAAAGATTTTTGTTGTTATTGAGAATCTATAATAAATAGAAAAAAGATTTGTTCTTTAACTTTCAAATTCAAAAATAATTAAATTTGAATAGAAAAAATAGAAAGAAAAAATAAAGAAGAAAGCAATATTGTTTTATAGTATTTTATAAAGTGATAAAGAATTATAAATCAATTTTATTAATTAAAAGCTTGTTAAATAGTGTATCAGAGAATGATCAGATGATCAGTGAAAAAAGTTAATTATTTTTTAATTATAATTCAATAAATAAATTTAAACTTACAATATTATTTTAATGCAAGATAAAAAAAATTTTTTTTTTTAACTAGTTCAACAGACAGGATGAATCTTTATTGAGGAATCAGTAGTACATTTTTGGATTATATGAGCAATTTATATGACCTTATTTTAACTACCTATCCTAGCCTAGTCTGCCAATTTTACCACATAATGATACCATTTTCATCAGTTGCCCTGCTCTGCTCGGGACTATAGCATTCTGAAAGGCCGCTATAGACTTCTTATTAATCTTCAAGGAGCTTGTGTACTATGTTCCTTAGTGTGTTCTTGTTTACCACTTGATGATTGTGGGTACCATGGACGATTCCTACCATGTTTGGGTCTTCTATATGCTAGTTGAAATTTAGATTGTGCAAGTTTCTGATCATGTTCTTGATATTCAGGTGATTCAATAGTATTATAACGATCGGGTAGTATATAGCCTTCTATTGCCTCATTTTTAACCACTCTTGCAAGTTGACCTTACAAGGATTTTCCTTGGTTACTTCATAATGGATTGCTCCTTCTATTGGATTGGTTACCTTGGTGATTGTTTCTGAATTTCTTCTTTCAGGATCTGCCCCTGTAGTTCCCAATGTGGCGCTAACACTAACCACCAGCCTTTGCAATAGCTGTCCTCTTTGGTAGCTATTGTTTCATAATCGAAATTGATCTCCCATATCATTTACTTCCCGGCCCATTACATTTTCGACAAATACAAATGACCGAAGTCTCCCTTATCTCCCATAGAATGTATTTTTAACAAGAGGTGGATATCCTTCCCATATCCGTTAAGAGGCTTGAGCTGATCTGCATTTTTCCTGACTTGTCTTGGATTCTTGCATATTCCAGGTGATAGTTTTATCGATGATTGTCTTGGCGCTAAAACTGGCCAAGGCTTGGATGACCTGAGTAAATCGTGATTAGATAATGGAAGTCTATAGGTTATTAGTGAGTACAAGAGTGCATGTAGTAATGAGCATGTATCTTATACTATGAAACCTATATTGCGGAAACTGTTCCTAGGTAGAATTGAACCAGTAACTCGCTGATAGTGACCTGGGAGAGCACCCACTGCACTATTGACCCACAGATCACAAGATAAAAAATAATATGATAATATATTATCAATAGATTTATAAATAAAAAAAAAACTCTTTCTTGAGATCACTGATTTATTAAAAATTTCCTTTTATAGTAATTTTAAAGGAAAAGAAAAAGGGAATGGGAGATGAATTCACAAGGAGAATTGAGAAACAGACACTTACAAACAAGACCCAACTACAATAAAAATCTTTTAGTGAAAGTAAACATAAGAGTTACATATAAAGAATTCAATATGAAACTTCTAAAGAAAACTATTCTAGACAAGGAAAAAACAACCAGCAAAGTTAAAAATAAAGTACACGAATAGGAAAATAATATCAAGAAAATGTAATACACTTTAGAGAAAGGAAAAAAAACAGAGCAGATAAGCTTTTTCATAACAAAATTCTAGGCATAATAGAATAAACAAGTCAAAGCAAATTTTCAATTTGATAGTTAAAATACAAAAAACCTTCATATTTTGGAAAGGGAAACAAGATATGAAACCACTGCAGCAGCCTTTACAATGGAATCCCAGGAAAGAAATGAAAAAACAGAAGTAAAAAAATATTCCATAGAAGAGGACATTGAATCATGTTTATCCACGAACACAACAGAGTATAGGAAAATCTTTTATCTATATAGTAGACTAGAAGAAAACTCAAATCTCTATTACAAACCTAGGCCAAGATTCCCCTTCAATAGAAACACTAGATATGGCAGAGAAAGAGTAAAAGTTGACATCAAAGCTATCAAAATCTTAGAAAAAACATTCACTCAAAAGATCATATACTTGACAAGAAGCCTTAACTCTCTCGAAGGTTTGATAGCAATCTGTAGCAAAAGAAAAAATGAAGATAAACATATCACTGCCATATTTGAAGACCAATAGGCAGCTGACAAAGCATGTAACACAATCTTATCTGATATTGATTAAAAATATCATGAATATACATGGCAAATATCTTATCAGAATAAAAAAGAAAAAATAGTATCAAAGTGTAGGATATCTTATTAGATACAAAATTTATTGATATGTAGCAAATCTTTTCTAAATATGGAGCAATCATCAATATCAGCATATTTACATAACAAATATGATAAACTGCAACTTTTACTTTTTCCAAAAAAAAAGAGAAAGATCAAATCATAAAAAAATGGAGCATCCCTATGAAAGCAGACCCAATTAGAATCTTTAATGTGCAATAGTCTTTATAACAAATGAAAGATTGAGGTATCATTACAGTCAAGCTCACAAACCTACCACTAAACATCACAGCCTTTGACTTTTATCATATCTATATACAAAGCAAAGCAAAGACATGTTACATTTTAAGATATATGTCATACTAGAGAAAATACTTTACAGTTATCAGTTTTGAAACATAGAAAGATTCAGATGCAGCAGTAGTATAAAGCTTTCAACTTGGTGAAACCATCACAGAATAGAAACCTATTGAAACTAAACTATACACTATATATGGTAATATAGACTATTTAGTAATAAAGTATTTATTCAAGAAAAGAAGTGCACAATGGTAATAATATCACTATAAACAAGTAAACAGATTTGGAAAATTATACAATAGATATAGACCAGTATGTACAAGTACAGTTAGAAACCTAACAAACTCTCCTAAAAACAAAAAAACATACTTAGGCTCCTATGTAGCAGCAATCAAACAGAACCATAATAACAAGGAAAGATTTAAAAATTAAGAAAGACACAATACTCTTAACAAAATCTTGATAATTCTGAGAAATCTCCAAAAATAAATCACAACCATTAAAGAAGACATTGCAAATCTCAATGAAAAAATCATATTTCTAGAAAAGAAAAATGTGGAGACTACAAATCAAGCTAAAGAGAAACCAATCCCCTCAATAAGTACAATAACAACACAACAATCAAATATAGGAGGAAACCAATGAAATAGCATTCAAGCACAACAACAGCTATACTTCCCAATCAATCAAATGGACAATAATATAAACAGAGTTCTTGAAGTTATTATCAGGCTTATTCCAGAAAATATAAATATACAAACTTAACAACAATAATATAGGAAGTACTATAAGCACTTTATCTGAAGAAGAAAACATTATCAAAAATATCTTAGATCCTCAAACAAATAAAAAAATTCAAAAAAACAATACAAAAAACATAACAGAAAACCTTATTAATCAGTCCACCTTTCAACAAACACTTTTTAACAAAAATAATAATCAAAACACAGGAATAGTAAAAATGATTTAATTACCAATTTGGAAAGTAACTACCTTCAATTGCCAAGGAATCATAAAAGAATACAAAAGATAAAGCTAGTTCAAATATGCTATACATAGCAGTGGAGTATAATTATTACTATAGAAACAAACGAGTCTCTAGTACAATAAAAGTATTGGAAACTTCCTAAATATCATATAATCTGAATCCACAATAAAACACAAATGATCAAACAAAGCATAAACCTAATGATACGAAAAGATATCGCTATACATCTTTATAGTTATCAAACATGAAAAGGTATATTAATCCAAACAGATTTGGCTTTCCTGAATAAAAGAAAAGTTCAAATTATTGACATCTACTTCCTATTAAATTCAAGCTGTGAGAAAAGACAAAAAACTCTGAATACCTTAATCAAATGGATACAAAAAACAAACCAACAAGACTGGAACATAATGATGCTAGAAGACTTAAATGGTATATCAAACTTATCACTAGACAAATCCAGCAACAGAAGATTGATCACCTCAAATAAATTCTCAAGTCCTTAAATAGAGATTCTTCTAAACAATAATCTTGAAGCACCTTTCAAATTCACAATTCACAAAAAAAGGAGTACATATAGAAGAAAAAAAATAGCAAAAGTTAAATCAATCAAATATGAATCAATTAAAATATTCTCTGGCAAAGCAATAAGGCTATCCTTGAGAATATAACAAATCTCTTAATAAGTAATAATTATACTCCTATAGTAACAGAGATCAAAGTCTGGAACCTAAACACAAAAAAAAAAGCAATATATTATAAACCAATCACAATTACAATTGATACCTTACTAATACAAAACAATGAACAAAGTTCTTTAGGGAAATTGAAGAAGACTTGACCAAATATCCAATAACATAAGGATCAACTAATAAAAAATAAAATGTCTTATACAACCATATTCTTAAAGTAGCAAAAAACTATATTCCTAAAAGGAAACATCATTATAAAAAGAGAATACATCTAGATATACATAAACAAGAGGACCCTTTTATAAAACTACAAAGTGAAAAAACCAAATCCAACAAATTTATGAAGATACCATATCAGTTGTGATCAAAATACCAGAACCAATAGAAAATCCCTTCTCAGATCTGGTGGCACAACTCAAAAAAATTTAAAAAGAATATCCAAAGAAGTATTCTCAAGAATAGATAAATATAATTCATTAAAACATCATGACATACAAGATTGTGAGGAAAGATATTACAAATAAAAAACAAATAAGAATCATATAACAAAGAATTGTGATTTGACAGACATTTCTAGCAAGCAACAAAAGAGCAATAATTGATAGTATCCTGAAGTAACCATATAGAAAGATAATTCTAGACAAGTTAATAGAAAGGAGTGAGGAGATAAATATCATCACTGACCCCGAGACAATAAAAAACAAAGTCCGACAACACTACTACACCTGAACTCCAGCAAGAAAAACTCAACCCCTATGCAATTATCCATTCTGGAAAAGAGAATACAGATCAAAGGATAAAATCAAGAAGAAAATATATATACCAGTATTACAAGATATATTCTTGAAAGAAATAAAGGAAATAATTAGAAGCTGTAGTGCCAAATCAGTCCCAGGTACAAATGAACTTCTATATATAGCATACAAGAAACTTGGTGACAAGATCTTGAAAACAATTTAAACAATTTTCAACCAAATACACAAGCATGGAAAAACCTCAAGAGAATGGAGTAAAGGAATGATCTATTCAATCCCCAAGCTAAAAAATTGGGAAAACAACTTAGATATTATATACTCTATCACCTTACTAGACACTGGTAGAAAAATTTTTACAAAAATTATAATAAATAGGCTGGTCAAATATCTTAAAAAGTACAATATACTGTTTGAATTAAACTGGATAGCACTTCCAGGAAGTAGCATTCAAGAACCAATACACATTTTAAATAATATTATTGAATATGTCAAGGAACAAAAAAAAAAGTTTGGATCTTAAGCCAAGACATATTGAAAGCATATAATTCAGTAAACATAAGGATGCTGACTAAAGCAATGTACTAAATAAAGATTTCACAATAGATGATCAACATCCTGACAAATATGCTAGAGAATAGACAAAACATCATACTCACCTGCTATGGATCTATAGAGGTATACCATATAAATGATGGCATCGACCAAGGAGATACCATCTCTCTCTTACTGTGGAGAATTTTTTATGATCATCTTATTACAATAATCAAAAAAGAATTCAAAGAATACTCAATTATGTCTAAAAGTTGCATCAATCTAGAAATAGAATAGAAAAGAACCCATATAAACATGGTAGTAAATGCTTACATGAATGACACAACCTGGATTATAAACAATAAAACAAAGCCCCAACAAATAGTGAAAAGAGCAGAACAATTCTATCACATCAACAACATTCAAGTTAACTCTCAAAAGTCATAATTGATTATAATAAATGGAAAAAAGAGAGACTATAAATCAAGGGTAATAATGAAACAACAAATAATCCAAAGAGCACATTAGTTAGAATTTTGGGGGTCTGGTATAACAACTCAGGAAAAAAAGAATACCAGAAAACACTTATGCAACAGAAAGTCAGGAAAACTAGGACACTTATGGGAATTAAGAGTGTAACAGACAAATAAATACAATATATAGTGAATCACATCCTATTACCCAGTATAGAATACTTATGCAATGACATAATACTAACAGAGAAAGAATATAACCTCTTAATGAGTAGTATAATAACAATATATAAATATAAACTGGGTCTACCCAAAACTATGTCAAACAACATGATATACAACAAATATGAGTATGATCTCTTTCATATTTGAGACAAATAACTGCTCCTATATGCAAGAAATTGGTTAGCAAGAATAAACAATAATAACATAATAGGAGAAATTGCAAGAGCGAGACTTAAAGAATTATATAATAAGTTTTGGTCAACCAATAATGTATGTAGCCATTTAACTCAACTATTTAGGAGACAAGAGGTAAATTTGACACATGATATTATCTGATTATTAAGAAAATATAACATCACTTTCAAAACACATAAAGAGAATCCCATACCAATCACAATAATAAAAATAGATACTATTATTGAAACATCATAAGCAAAGCTTTTTATAATCAAAATTGACATAAATTACAAAAAACATGGGCTTCTATTTATAGGACAACCAATGAATACAAACAAAACTAAAACTTTGCACTAATGTTAAATCATCAAATTCAAAAGAAAACCAACTTCCAATCCAACTCTAACCTGGTTCCATACTATAAAAAACCTAATTAATAATCAATTAGAAAAGAACAAATTTGTCCAAGTACAAGAAACTAATATCTTTCTCTAGTGCACCTCAACAATTAATCAAAATATAGTGAAACCTTACTGGATATGTACTAAGCAAAATCAGGAAATTATAATAGGAAGAAAACAGAAAAGAATAAATCAAAATAACATACTTTACAAATATTACATATAAGAAAAAAAGCAATTTCCAGTATAGGCTTGCATTAGATATCCAAAAAATATATAGCAAAACCTGGAACAAGTAACAAAATATATTTTCAGTATAGCAATACAATAGACAGTTAACATTTCAGTATATAAAAGCAAGATATTATATAAAGAGGACTCCACAACAACCTAGTAGTCAGTAAGGTAGAGAAACCATGTATCTCCAAACTTCATGAATACAACTCTAGATGAGTTTATCACTAAAGAAAGCATAATGCAAGAACAAGAATTTCAAATACTCATATCTGAAAAAACAAGGTATTCACAATACTTATTTAAGACAAAGGATCAGATCTTAAAGTAATTAATAAATATAGTTGCAGCATTAGAGAATTATGCAATATTTAACATATATAGATAGATCACTTACAAAAATCAATAATAGTTTTCATATGGATTTCAAATAGATCATAATACCCTCTAACAAGCAAGAATTCAAATTTCAGAATTAAATCCAAAACTATTTATCATCAAAAAGGATAAAAATTATAGTCATTCTTATAGCAATTTGTATTTTGCCAGAATATAATAGGATCAGAATTTTTATAGATAGCTAAGTGGCCATAAATAGAATAAATAAAGTAATAGGATCCTCAGAGAACAAAATAATAAACATACAAAAAAATACAAACCTCCTTATCCAAAATTAAATATCTATGAAAAGGAAGAATATTAAAATTAAAGTATACAAAATAAAAGCACACTCAGGAATAGAATACAATGAGCAAGCAAATAAATTAGTATAGATAACACAAATTTATGACATGAAACTGGGAGAAAAAATATTAGAAATCCATCCATATATATATAAACATTCAACAATTATCTTACAATAAAACAATCAAAACCTAGACATTTCATTGAAATAAATAACACAACAAATAATTCAAGTGATACACTTAGCAAAATAAAGACTCCTAAATAGAATCAGATGCAACTTTAATGATCAAATAATTTCACAGATTCACTGGAAAACAACAACCAATCACTTGTAATATATCAAAATGAGCAATAATACAACAAACTGAAAAGATAAAAAATATAGAAGGTTCAATCCAAGTTTATAGAACAATGAACTGCCAACAAAAACAAAACTAAATAAAAAATTATCAACAATCTATTATAATAACAAATGCTTGCAATGTGAAGAAGTCGAGATATGTATCCATCTCTTTATCTGCCAGGAACAAAAAGAAAAGACATGAAACAAAATTAAAGAAATATTAGTAAACAATATAAATACACACAAGAAGCAAAAGCCAAAAGAATTCAACATGGATCTCATAATAGCAGAGCTGGATCTAAACTTCACACCACATTTCAAAACCTTTATTAGGGATATAATCTTCAAAAAAAATCTTTTACAAAATCAAGAAAGCTATCAAAGAAAAGTATATAAGAACCCAATATATAATAGACATAAGAACCCAGATAATAGAATACCTCCATGAAATATGAATCGACAGATGTGAATGGTTTCAAGAATGGAAATGCAAAGTAGATATCACCAAAAAAAAAGAGAGAGCAATCAAGTATAGCACAACTATATTAAATACTTACTTCATAGAAAGAGAGTTTCATATTAAAAGTCAATTTACAAAACTGGTGAATAGCTTTGACAGATTAACCCTCCAAATAGGGTGGTAACAAGCCACAAGGTGAGAGGTTCCCTTAGGGAACACCTTTCTATTGAGTTTTATTTGTAAGTAGATAGATAGTACAAAATAGATTCACAAATGTAATCTTCCAATGTAACTATACATCATAACAAATAAAACAAGGCTGCACCAGCATTTAAAAAAAAAAATAGAAACATGAAAACATGAAAACAATACTGAGATATACAGTGATTGATTCAGTTATAAAATCGAATGTTACTTTTTTTAGACAATCATACTTAATGTAGAATCAAAGAATGCCAAGTTTTATATTATCAACAGTTTTTATATTATACAGTATAAAAGTGCCAAGGAATTTCACGAGTACAATTATTACTTGCAATGTGATTCTTTGATCAGATGGTCTGTATAACACGTTTTCGCATTCTGCAAATTTGTTATTTCCACCCATATTCGTATATTTAGCCTCTCACCTCGTCCTTTTTACTTTGTTCATAGACATTATGCTTGGAGTGATTATTCAATTTCTGTGATATTGAGATACGCAAAACGATACATCAATCACATGATCTCGAATAGATACTGTACGTTCGAAATTCTCATCAACGAAGAAACATAATCTTTAACAGCCACTTGTAAAAATTTTTAACTTCTGAAAGTGTACTCATTAGTTCTCAGTATCACACCTAGGTTTACGGAACCACTTTTTGTACCGAAAAAAAGCCACATTGTTGACATCGATATTCGAGAAACTCGGGAAACGAGAATTTCTCATCTATTGCTAACAATCAGTATACACATCTCGCGGGCGAAAGTCAAAATCAACCCTGCAAAATCTGTTCCTTTTGACATACGAAATATGGTTATATTATTGACACAGCATACTTGCGGAATATCACACTTGACTCGCTGGTTATCAATCAACTACTTTTAACCGGTTCAACTCGCCTGTGTGCGATTAAAAGAAATGAACCATAGTAAAAAGACAAAGTCGGTGAATACCAACCAATTTATTGTCCTCTATAACTTGTGGAAACTTTTACGGAAATAATGCAGACTACATACGCAAGGAATTATATTATCAAGTACTTCTCTATAATAGTTTTGATTTTTAAAATACTTTTCTAGTGAGAAAAAAAAAAAAAATAAAGTATATACTGAAATAAAAATGGCAATATGATTGATATACATGTTATACCGACTCGGGGTATTATTAGTAAAGTAAATTATTATTCTCCTCTTCACCATTCTAACCTTCCACCTCTACCCGGAGCAAAGCTATTGTTCATTGAGCCACGATATAAATCTTTTATCACTTTCCCTTCTAGGACCGTCGACTCCACTATACTTTTGACATGGCACGGAATGACCCGACCATACCATATTCCCTGACCATCACGGTAAACAATCACATTACCGGCAAATTTATGACCTATATACGTTATGAAAGAAATAAAAATTCAACAAATTTGGCAATACTCCGCCCAATCACGTGATATTTTTTAAAAAGATAATTACCTCCTGTGTGACTACTCAAGAATACAGCAATACCATCACGACTGCGAGATTCCACATCTAGGCCTTTCGATCTCAATACTTTATCGAATTCCTCTTTCAATATAGGACCAGTGATACCACATCGTTTATCACGACGTCTATGAGAACATATCACGATCACCGCTTTATACGGCATTTGTTCGATGGCGAAACCGTTGGTGGACTCTTTTTCTTCATAAACGGATGACGATAAAAACTTTTTGTAAATTTCGGTAGCTTGTTTTGGTGTCACATTCTTAATAAGAATATTATCGGGAAAAAGCAGAATATCATTTCCTTTGGCGTCGTCATCCGTATTCTGACGACTACTATTCGTAATGACTATTCGTGGTTTTTCTGTTTCACTAGGAGAATCGTCTTGATTTTGAGTGGTTCCTTCAACTTTATTCTTCTTTTCTTTTTTCGGACAATCTTTTCGATTGACATTATCGCTTTTTATTACTTTGTGTAAGTGGGCCGCTAAACTACAACTTTCATCCTCGATGTGAGCTTGCCAATCCGATTTTCCGGTAGATATTAGCACATGTTTCACGTAAGGCTTCACAGTTCCATCTAATGTGGACTTACGATCGATTTTCAAGTAAGGATAATTTGGATGAAATGAACATGGGTCAGCGCAACCATTACATGAATCCTCCTCAACATCTAATGATATAATTTGGTCTTCTTTGGGAACTGTTTGTTGCGAAGCTTGCTCGCTCTTGTTTTCACGTTCGTCTAAAGTTTTGACCGAAGGACTTGGATTTATATGAGTGTAGATTGCTCCTGTTACTGCTTCATATACCCTGAAGCCAAGGCGACGAAGAGGTGACTTATCCATTATTTTATTATTATTTATCCAGGTGAATGAAAAAAAAATTTTTTCTTATTTTTAATGAACTCCGCAAGAATTTATCAGATTGTTTGGATAATTTTGATTGGTGGTCCGGATGCATATCCATGACATGATTTGTCGCCAAGCTTATCAGATTGTTGGACCAGTACACTTTCGGAAAATGATTACCTATGTCCGATTAAATTATTACATACAGCACTTGACCGGACAAGGTAGATTATTATCAGATCTTTTTCTTCACATGGACCATTTTAATAATTATGCTCCGAAAAGACCCCTATCAGATTTTTTAGTTGAACACCAAAAATCAGATGATGTGTTGCAGCCTCAATTACGTATTTTATGACTCATAATTAGAGAAGCCACCGTGCCGTATGTGTATACAATATGACAACGCACAAAGGCAATTACAGTAAGAATGGTAATCGCATGTATCATTAAAAAAGTTTGAAAAGCACGCACACATAAAATCGCTATTTTTAATTTATCCTATTTATAACAAACAAAATAAAGAATAGAACCATATCTAAGATTTACTGAAATTTTGTTTATAATTAAACCAGTTAATATTATAGTCGTTTTATTTAATATCAAATACTATAAATAAATTAAACTTTCGTAGACTACGTATCATAAAGTTAAGATCATTAATTTAACAAATATGCGATAATTTAAAATATTTACGTTATTCTTATTAAAAAATCTTTTTATTTTATTTTTAAAAATTATAAAACAAATATTTTATTTTTTTTTTATTTTTTATATACTTTTAGTTTTATCAGGATTTGCTAAATAAACAATTTTAAAGATTTTTATTTTAATCTTATAATCTTATTATATAGTACTTACAAATATAATCTTTCATATCATATATTTTAAATTTTTTTAAAAATTAATCTTATATCTTTTTTTGTATTTTAATATTTACTTTCTTATCTTAGTTTTGACTATTTCTTTATAATTTTTTTTTTTTAACTAGCAGTCAGGTCAGCATGGTTTGTCTTTATTGTATATATATCAGATATTTACAAATTATTTTGATTTTCACATACTAACTTATATGTCATCAAAAAACTATTTCTCTAGATATAACTTAGAAAATGATATTTTGCTTCTTTATTGACTTGGATAAATCCTCTAGTTAATGAAATCATTGTCTACAGGTCATTACTATAGATCATTCTAAATTCCAACTACAGTTAAAAATAAAATCATTTTCTTTCATAACAAATCCAATTCTTGATGATTTCTATATATTTCATTTCCTTTTTTCTTTCAAAAATTTCTTGTTCCAGATTTTCTGCAAGTGTGGGTTTTTCTTTCTATTCTTATATGACCTGTATAATGGATCAATACACATGTCTTTTGATTCGTTTGTCTTTTTCAATAATATTCTGCTTCTTTTTCCACTCTATAACTTTTTTACAATGACTATTCCATATGTTCTTCTTGAAATTTTTTCATCTTTTATAATAAAGCTTACCGATTATACTTTGTATAACTGTCAGGGGAATTTTGAGTTATATTTTGAGATAATTCTTCAAGAAAATAGTTTTGTTCTTTTCTATATATTCATAAATAGTATTGAAAAGACTTCTATCAGATTACTGAATCTCGTTTAACTATTTACTTGTTCAATTATTAATTGTAGAATGGACTACTTCTTTGTTTTTGATTTCTTTACTGATATATTAATTGATCTTTTCCTTTGTTTTTTTCCATATATTCTCTCTGATTTTTTTAATGGTTGAACATTCGAACAAGTGTCCTAAAGTTTCTTCTTGAAATTTACATACTGAACATGTCATTATGCTATAAATATTTGATTTCCTTTTTTTCAATATCTGTAATACTGGAAATTCATTATGAGTCAGTTAGTTAAAAAGCTTTTGTCTTAATTATCTTTGAAAAAGGTATCGAAGATATTGGATGGATTGAACTAATTCTAAAAGGTTAACTAGTCTATGATTTTGTTATTTTGAATCTATAGTTCTTGGATCCTTTTCTGTATTGTTCAATCTTTTTCTATTTTTTTTTTATTAAATGTCTTGACAAATTCTCTAATACTGATATCTATTATGTACTCTCTCCATATGACTATTGTCAGAACTATCCTTAATTCTGGTAGTTGATGCCAGATTATTGGATTTTCACATCTAGCTTATTTGGCAAGCAGATCTACTTAATTATTGAACTTATTGATTCCATGAACTTTGATCTTTATAATTTCCAAGTTGAGATCTTTCTTTTTAACTAAATTTTTGATTTTATTCCATAATGACCAATTAGCAGTCTTTGTTCATCTTCTTATTGATATCTTCACTTGTGCACTGATGGACTTTCATGTCTTAACTGCAATATTACAATCAGAGAATATTGAGACTGTTGTATTTCGAAGAGCTGTATATATTGCAATTAAAATAGTCAATATTTCTGTCCTGATTACTGATAATCATATTGATACCCCTGCTAAGAATTGCTTCACAACTTTATTGTTTTTTACTAGAACCCAAGCCAAACCCATTTCAAGCTTACTATCTTTTGTCCCTTTTTTATATGATCTATCAATGTAAAAAGTAATCTGAGTAGCTATATTCCTTCTATTATAATTCAAGATATCTATAAGTTCATTTATATGTTCATTTGATTGGATAGTTTGTCTTATTAGCATGACTTCCCAGTTTTCTACCTGGATTTCCACTTCTGGTTTAGATATTAGTGAAGTTCTTGCTTGTTGCCTTGTAACTATAAGCCAATCTGTAGGGTTACCAAGTAGAAGGACTTGTTTCCTTTTTCTCAAATTTTCAAATTTGTTTAGCTGTGGAAGCAGATGGACTTGTGATATATCTACTTCTTTTACTTGGGATAATCTATCTGATTGAAGTAGAGTATGGTTACTAGTAGGATTATATATCAACTGATATAGAACAAATTGAATTTTGTTGTTCAAGAATAATGTCTTTTCCAATCTATTTATTGGAGAGCTAAAGCAGGTTGCCTAGTATATTTTTTTTCTATCTGAATAAGCTGAAAAAGCTTCAGTTTGGATATTGTAACCTATCCAGTCTAGTCTGTGCAATAACTTTCTTAGAAGGTCATAATTCTCTGTTACCTTTTCTCAAACCTTTTTATATCAAGAGGGAATTTGATCTTTGCATTTATTAAAAAGAATTTGAATTGTTCTTCATTTCTTGAATGTCATTATAGTTGAATTGATGATTTAATCTAGGAATATAATCTTGTGCTTACGAAGTAATGGAATGGCTTTCTCATATTCTCTACTATTCTACAGTATTTACTTAATATATAAAATATCTTCCTGATAATTAAAAATTTCCTTCCATCTCCAACTTTGAAAGGTAATTTGTAATTCTTTGACCAGAATCAATGTTGCAGCTGTCAGATTTCCTTTGGTTATTTTATATGAGTTCACAGAATTATCTAAGATATTTCCAGGTTCACAGTTTTTGATTTGACTCTGTTTCAATCAGATTATAGTAGTCAAACCAGAGGCTTCACTATTGTTGAGTTGACAGAATAGTGCTGATATATGGCTTTTTAATTGTATTTCCCAGATACTTTTGAGACTGTATATTTGTTTGTTATGGATACAACTATTTGATATTGTTCCACAAATTAATGCTTTGTTCTTGAAAACCTTTCTGAACATAGCTGTGAGTTCATCATAAGTCTTATTATTCAGGTATATACAGTATATTGCATTCTATATTCTATTCTAGGAATCAGTACTCTATTGATAACATAATGAGCATGTTTTTCTGTCAACTT
>CAJVPT010003552.1:0-15032 GCA_910592055.1 Acaulospora colombiana
ACATAAGGGAATATTAATGATTAAATAAAAGCTACTTGGCATGACTACGCCAGCATTTAAAAAAAAAAAAAAAAAAAGTACCAATAAAAATATCAAAGAAATAATTATTAATAAATAAATAAAAATAGAAATAGAATGAAAATTATAGCTAAAATAACTATTTAATAATATTAGAAACTATTTTTATTGCAATACTAGATATTTACAAATTATTATAACTTTTATATACTAATTAACTTGTTATAAAAAAACTATTTCTCTAAGTAAAACTTAGAAAATAATATTTTACTTTTTTATTAATTTAAATTAATCAAAATTAATAAAATAATTGTCTACTAATCATTATAATAAATCATTTTTAAATTCTATTTACAGTTTAAAAATCAAATTACTTAATATTATAATAAATATATTTTTAATAATTTCTATGTAATATTTTTTTTTTGTCTTTTTTATTTAAAATTTTTATTAGAAATAATATAAATTTTTGTAATTTTATATAATCCATATATTCAGTTTATGTTTGAATTTTTTAACTTTTTTTTTTTCAATAATATTTAAATTCTTTTTTTAGTTTACTATATTTCAAATCTTTTTCTTAAAGTCCTTTTATATCTTTTAATATAATTTGTTAATTATAATCTATATAAAAATTGAAAAAATTTTAAGTTTTTCTTTAATATAAATCTTAAAAATATAATATTATTTTTTTTATATATCTCTATATAGTATTAAAAAAACTTTTGTCAAAAAATTCTTTCCACTGATTCTCTTTTTTCTTAAAATTTTCTTTTTTGATAATTTTTGAAAAAGAACAAGACATACTAAACCCAACTCAACAGAACCTACAAGAGCTAACAACTATACAACCCTTTTCAAAAGACATATACAAGGCTTAACAAACAAGTCACCAAATAGAGAAATACATACTTTTAATAACAGTATTATACTCTACTAAAATTTTTGAAAAAAAGAAAAATAAGAAAGAAAATCTGAATTATAGTAAGGCCAAAAGACCTAACATCAACTCTTCTAGCTCCTAACCAGGTCAGTGCAAATTAATACCTTTCTAGATATTAGAAAGAACATTCACAATATAATAGTTTTAACTGATAAACCAGTTAAAACTCAAAAGTCATAAAGACTCAAGAGGATATCAGGAATCTAAGAACAATAGCTAAAGAACATAAATAGCAAATCAGTTGCAATATATAAACAACAGACATGTAATGCAAAACATGTATACACCCTCACAGTATACTTAAACAAAAACAATATTTTTGTGATGCATCTCTTAATACAACAAATATAACATGTGTCCAAAATTTATCAACAAAGTTGTATTCCATACAACCAGTTACCCCTCACAGATCGACAAAATAATAAACTATAGATCAATACTAAACAACAAACAAGTAAACAATTAGTAAATATGTGTTTACTCTATATTGATTAACTAAAATATAACAACAATAGATAAACTTAAAAGTTTAATACCAAAATAACATATTTGATAAACAAGTAAACAAAAGTAAATTCATTAAAACAATAGATCCAATAATAAAATATGTGATATAATATAAATAATACAGTAGCAAGTATGAATAGAGCTCAACAAATACTATAAATAGTAAACAAAAAAAAAGAGGACATAGTTGATACCTTAGTCAAGCTTTCACAAAAACATGATAAACATTTAAAGTTATGGACCTTCTAACAACTATTACAACAAAGAGGAATCAAATTTAATGAAAAAGTAGCTGCATCATCTGAAACATATATAGTCTTAAACAATATTATTAACAAGATACTGGAAATTAATGAAACAATCTTTTACAAAGAATGGATCTTAACTCAACACTTACTATATTTTTGGCAACTGGGGAAAAACAATAAAGAAGATCTTCTTCAACCCTATATAGAAGATAGGTTTCTAGAAATTATCAAAAATCCAGAAAAAATATGTAGATCCAAATCTCAACCAATGGAAATTATTGAACAGATAGACAGTGAATCAATAATAGATAATGAAATCACAATGATCTATACCTAAGAACAAGAAGAGTTGAATTCCTTAAGACTCCAAGAAAAAAATCAAAAGCCACTGTATAAGTGAACATAACTTATATGCACTAGAAACAGGAAACTAGTCCTTCCAACAAATCTATACTTTATAAAAAAAAAGAAAATTATAGACTTGAAGCAATAATAGCTAATATCTCAGGAAAGTCTGAAAAGAAAACCAAAACTTACTTAAACAATATATTAAAATTGTCACAAGAAAAAAAAAATCACCTGAAGAAGGAATTCATTAATAAAAATGAATAACTAACCTTTTGAATATAAGAAAAAAAAGATATCCTAAAATATATAGAAAAAACAAATTGAAAAGAAGACAACTTTATCATTTAGCAAATAAATCCACAAGCTATAGATAATATATACCAAACTAGAAGAGACCTAAATGAGAAAATCTTCTAAAAACTAAAACTGAAAAAAATACTTCTACTTGATATGTTTGCTTAATTGATGTGAATCAAAAAGTGAGTAAACATTATATAGTTGAATACCTTAAAAGATATGGAGAGGTTCAAAATATCTATATCTATAGGATAAATATCAAATATAGGATTAAGGCATATATCAAGTGGCACAAATATTTTAACCTCAATCCAGAAGCAAAATAGATGACTCCAATCAGTACAGAAATGTCAAGAGCTATTTTCTCAAAATCAGAATTAAGTAATAGAGAAATCAATGATATTTTGATTGAGAGAAACTATAACTCAGCACAACTTCTGGGTACAAATAAAACATATACTAGTTTGATAGCCAGAATATCAAATAACACTCAAGTAAAAGCATGCTATGTACTTAAAAATCCCTTTACACTTAGAAACAGAACTTTATAGTAGTCTGTTTTGCAACAAAAAAAGATAGAGATAATGTATGCAAATAACATATTTTCTTACAAGGATTGCATCTTTTTTGGAGTGCTAAATACTTTATTAACTTAAAAAAAAAAATCCAAAAGAGTAATTAAAAGCCCAAGAGCAAAACATGAATATAGAAAAGTAGAAATAAATAAGAATTTAGCCTCAGATATACCATTAGACATTAAATCCATAAAATCCATCTCTACTTCTAATAAAAATCAGAGTCAAGATAAATTAAATATCACCATAATAGGAGGATACAATAAGAAACCAATAGATCTAATAGATATCTTGTAACAGGAAGCAATAGAGAACTAATAAATCAAAGATACAATTATTATAGAAATACAAGAGATGAGTCAAAACCAGAAGTAGAAGTTTCACAAGATCTCCTTAATCTATTTTAACAAATCTTGAGAAATTAAATAATAGAATAGGTAGATTAGAAAAACAATCAATCTTAAAAAGACCTAAATATGGCAATAAAGGAGCAAACCACTTCTAAGGCATATCAATTGTTCATAATAATTATAAGAAGTAAGAGCCTAGTTTCTCCTCAGCAACCACAATGAACAAGGGCAAAAAGCAATCAAATAAGTATAATAATATAATAAAATATAATAATAATTTAGATATAATATCATTTTTATATAAGGAATGACAAACATTTTTAAATAGCTAAGTTCAAAACAAAATAATAGAAACAAATAACAAAAATAATGTAATTTCCAATAAAGTGGTAAGAATAAGTACACACAATGTCAGAGGTATTACAGATAAAACAAATCAATAGAGTCTTATTGAGAAAATACAAGAACAAGAAATAGGTATACTAGGATTATGTAAAGCAAAATTAATCCAAACTAATATGCAATGGACCTTCAATAATCAAAAAACCTGCAAGCATTTCTATAGTATCAATAATGAGACACTATTTGAAGTAGGTGTTAGTTTTTTAATCAGGAAAGACTTAAAAAAAAAAGCAGTATCTGTAAAAGAAGATGATAAATATATAGTTATTATCAACCTGCTTATGAAATAGAAAAAATTTATATTATACAAATCTACATTCCATCAAATAAACAAAGAAGCAAAAAGGTATAGGAGAAATTAACAAGTATTATCAAAAGAAAGTATGTGCTGGGTTATCTCACAGTTGTGATAGAAGATTTCATTGCAGTTTATAACTTATTAGAAGATAGATAAATCTCCTTTAAAGCTATGTTTAAACTATTATAGTATTCAGAAATTCCATTTTTTAACTTTCTAGATGAATGAGAATTTATAAACATACAAGCTACTGTATATGGGAAGGAAAAAAAAACTCTGATAAGATAGGACTCAATAAGCAGTAACAGAATAGATTATATCTGGATATCATATAACCTAACAAGCTACTCTTTACTCCATTTCAACAATCAATACATAAAAGATATTATAAGAAGTGACCACACCATGCTAGTAATTACACTTCATAACAAATACCTGTTCACAAAAAGTGGAGTCAATAAATCTTTCACAAATACTCAAAAATGAATAGGCATAAAGGGATAATTTTTATTACAATGGCAAATATATCAAGAAAGTCTGGATCACAAGTTTAAATCAATTCTTGAATCCATGTTACAAGAAGAACTGAATCTTGAGAAAAGGGAAACCCAGACAAACAGGCTTTGAAAAACTTTTGAAAAACTATTATGTAAAACAGCTTTTAACAAAACTTGCAACTAAAAATGTAGCTCAAAATGAAGAAAAAAAACATAAATACAATTTCAAGTTTGTTGAATATAGAAAAGCCTTATGATTGAAAGGGCTTTTTAACAAGGCAGAAACATCAAAAGACATAGCTAATCTACAGATTCTCAGCTTGGATATAGAAAAACATAATACTATTTATAAGCCTAATCATCAGATTAAAAACATTTGTGTTCAATATAGTATTTTTAATATGTCCTGGGGAATCCTAAAAAAAGATATTCAAAATAAGATAGAAGGATTAAAATTTATATGTCAAAGGTTGGAAGTTAAAAAAATAAGTGATGCAAACAAAGCAACTCTAGAATAAAGATGTAAAGATCTGTGACATAATTAAAGAAGAATGGTTAACTCCCTGACAAATTGGATTGGAAGCAAGATTGTACTTGATAGAATCAAAATAAAGAAAAACAATATGAATATATCATAATACAAAAAAGTGAAATCAAAGAAGAAATTAAAAGGTATCATACAGAGGCATTCAAAAAATAAAATTCTAGCTATGACAGTCTACCAAAGAATTGAAAGGATAAGTACAAACTCAAAAAATTCATACAAGAAGCTTGATATAAAGAATTACTTGAATCAATCTTTCAAAAAGAATTAAGTGAAATATTATATATACTTTCAAATAATAAAGCTCCAGGAAAATCACAAATTAGTTATGAAATGTTTAAGAAATTAAGCCAGAAAGAAAAGGAATTCTTGAAAAAAATACTTAACAGCTTTCTAAAATAGGAAGTCCCTCCAATTTATTGGAAGCAAAGTCATATATATTCAATAGCTAAATCAAAGCCATAGAATTGTGAACTCTCAAATACCAGATCGATTGTTCTATTAGAGATTACAAGAAAATGTTTCACTAAAATAATTTGTAAAGTCAACAATATTCTCAGGGGTCCAATTATATAGAATTACTAGGAGAAAGTACAGTAGAACCTATTCAAATTCTCAATAATATATGTGAAGATACTAGAGAAAACAAGAAGGAACTGTAAATACTTTTTTAGAACACAACTAAAGTCTATAATACTATCAGCTTAAAAATGCTAATTAAACAATGGAATGAATTAAAATTTCAAAAGACTTTGTTAAGATTATAATACATCTATTCCAAAACAGAAAATTTCAAATTATATTTAAAAATAATCTTACAGAATCTATAGTAACAAAAAATAAAATTGATTAAGAAGTAACCATTTTACTCTTACTCTGGTGAATTTTTTATAACTCTCAATTTTGCAAAATTCAAAATGATACTCAAAGAAGATACAAAATATTAGTTACCTGAAACCCTGATCTAAAAGATCATAATATTAGAAAGTTAGAATCAAGGTATGCAACTATAGCCTTCCTAAATAACACAATATAGATAGCAAGGTTCAAAAAAGATATAGAAAAAATCTTAAAAACTGCAAAAGCTTTTTATAAGGCCAATTATTTCCAAATCAATAGTAACAAGTCAATACTTGTAACTATCAACAATCCTAATTGCTATCCAGAAAAAATGCATGTAGGTATCAAAAAAAAAGTTGTCAAAGAACTTGATAGAATAGAACAAGTCCGATTTCTGAGAATCTGGATTAACAATTAAAAACCACAATCAAATTCAAAAAACATATGCTTAAAGAAGTCAACATAGTTATTAGAGTCTTAAAAAGCAAAAGAATAACTGATAAACAGATTCTTTATATTTTAAATAGGATATTAATACTCAGAATAGAATTTAAAATACAACATAGCACATTGTCTTGAAAAATATGCAATACATTGATAGCAGTATATGGAAAACTTTTCAAAAATAAAAGTACATTATACAGATCTATATTAAATAATATAGTTTATTATCCAAAGATTCTTAACTTGAAAATATCTGAATACTGCAATGAGAAAATCAAATAATGGGTTTATGTAATAGACTAAATGATCTAGGATCAGTTGGGATCACAATAATTATTAGACTCAAGCAAGCACAAATCAAATATTGGAAGCCACTTAATTTACTAACTTGCAAGTTATTAAGCCACTTATCGAATAAAGACAATTTTTCACTCCAGGTAACTAAATTGGCAAAAGATATAGAAATAACTTTTCATAGTTGGAAATGGCAAGAAATATTTGAATAAAGTAAAGGAAATAGTCTGATTCAAGAATATCTTATACCAGAAGAATACAGAAAGGCTATACTATCTTTAAGAAATAATAAACTGATATATTTAAATCTGTTATTAGATTAGAAAAGTATGGAAATAAGGAATTGGCAAATGCTTCAACTGATACAGAATACGAGTAAAGGACTTATTCCAGAGTGGTATCAGATTATAATCAAAAACTTCTCAAATGTACAAATATAGCAACTCACAATAACTTGGAAAGAAGACTGTATAAAATAGGAATTGAAATATCTCAAAATAAGTCTTAATAAGAATAAACGATATAAACTGTAGGTAGTATGGAGTAACAAGAATGGTCAGCTAATTTGGGAAAAATTAAAACAAGCAAAAAAGAAATATAATGCAATAATAGAACACTTTATCTGTTACAGTACTAATAATGGTCAGGAGACAAGATCACAAAATATACTGAATGCTCAAAATAAACAATATAAAACAATAGTTGTATTATAAAAAAAGATAAAGAAGGAATTCACACAATATCTTATCTTAATAAAAGAATATCTACTAGAAGAACAAGAGAATTAAAAATCCTAATCCCAAAGCAACACTTGAAAACATAATTATAAAAGGAATTTATAAAGATTAGTATTCTTTCAAGACTTTTTCTCAAAACAACAAAATAGATCATATGAATATAGAAACTTGGAAAGAAACTATAATCAGAGAAAATATTAAAAAAGGAGTATATTTAGATTAATTAATAGAAATACTTTAACACAATCTAGGATCCAAAGAAAAGCCAACCTTTTATTCTAATAGATCACCAATCAATCATGACAAAGAAGAAATGAAAATAAGTGCTATATAAATTCAGATAGGAAATACTGGAAGAGAAAGTAGATTTCAAACAGGAATAGATAATTGGTCATATTCTACAAGGACTGAGTTAATAGTAATTCTATCATACTCCTAGTAGTTCCTATTAATAGCATAGTTGAGATTTATACAAATAACCAGACTTGTATTACTAAATGGAAAAAGATGGAAAAGGAGGATCCAAAAAGAACATACAAGAGATGGTTAAAAGAAAAAATTGGTTTCTATGGATATGAATAGTAGAGTTAACAAAGAAAAAAATAGTAAACTTGAAGTTTACCAAAGTCAAAGTATATTTCAATAACTTTTATAATAAAGAAGCAAATTCCTTAGCCAAAGAAGCCCTAAAACTTTCATCAATTGAATGGAGAGATCTTAACTTCCACAAGATCATTATAGAGGTCAGATGACAAATTATGACCTTAGATAATCCAATTAGGCAGTTTATCAAAAATATAAATAGTAAAATAATTGTCTATCAGTGGACTCAGCAAAACCAAATAAAGAAAAAATAGTTATTAAATTTTAGAACAGCAAGATCACACATGGAATCTAGTGTGAAAAAGAATAAAAGATGGTTATACATAGGATATATCTTTCAAAAAATTTCAACAAAAAAGCTTTTTCATCAAACTGACCAATGATGAGCTATCAACATTATATAAATTGGCTACAAGAAGACCTAACCTATATAAGCAAGTGAAGTATATTGCATGTAGCCAACAGGATGAAACAATAAAACACTTGCTAGAATATCCAGCCTATAAGAATTAACTTCAAGAAGTATGGAATAAAAGAATAGATGAAACTCTCAAAAGCTTTAAACAGCTTTTACAAGAAAGAAGAAAAGAAGCTAAGGAAAAAAATAATAGACAAAATATTAATGATTAGAAAGAACTAGGAGAGTTTAAAAAGTGGATTTCTAGACTAGTGAAACAGACCTTTACAACTAATTAAGATATGCTAAGCTTTTGTGCTAGCTTTGTAAGAAAGGATCTCATTTTAGAAATGACAAATCTAAAATGTCATGGTGAATACATAGAAAAAAAGCTAAAAAATGAATAATAAAGATACAAAAAGAGTTTGCAATCAAGTTTGAAAAAGAATTTGGAACACAAGATGCAAAAAAATTATTGAATTAGAGTTAACTCAGGGAATCAGTAGAAAAGACAAGACAAAAAGATCTCCAATTCCTGTAGAACAAAAAACTTTTTCCTTAACAAGAAAAGAACTACTATTAGAAGAAAAAAAATTAAAAGATGAAAGCCCAAAGAAAATTCTTATAAAAGAAGTGGAGTATGGAATAAAGTGGTTGGAATTCTAAGTCTGATCAGAACATCAAAAAATGATCTACAGTAATAACCTGCAGACAATGAAGTTAGCAGTTAGAAAGGTTTATATCTGAACAACTAATGGAGAAATAAATCACTTCTGAAGTTGTACTTAGAGTTTTAAGAAATTTAAAATAGCGACAAGTAAATTAGATAGAGATTTAGCTTTAACAAAATATTTAATGATATAAAGTATACAAATGTTTAATAAAGTATACATATCTAGCCTGACTTAGGGTTTAAAAAAAATTTTAAAAATTAAAAAAACTTTTGTTAAATTGTTATATTTTTTTAACTAATTTTTTGTTTAATTATTAGTTATTATTAATAAGACTTTTTTTTTATTTTCTATTTTTTTATCAATATAAAAATCAATTATTTTATATAACTATTTTTATATATCTTTTCTAACTCCTTTTATAATTGAATATTTAAAGAGGTAATATAGTATTTTTTCTTAAAATTTATATATTAAATAAATAATTATTAAATAAATATCTGATTTTCCTTTTTTAAATATTTATAAAGTTTATTATAAATTATATTTGTTAAGAAACTTTTGTTTTTATTGACTTTAAAGAATATATAGAAAGTATTAAATAAATTAAACTAACTTTAGAAAATTGATTAATCTATATCAAAAATAGAATAAGCATTACTCTTTCTATTAATTCTTTAATCATATATAAAAAAGACATTCACAAGAAATTTTGATATTTCTTTGCTAAAAGAGTCTTATCACTTTTTTAAACCAACTTAAAGAGTTTCTTTTAGAACTCCCTTATCTTCCCTATATCTTATTTACAATCTCCTTTGGACAAATTAAACTCTTGTGACCTGCAAAGTTTAGCTCCTACCTTTATTACCATTGATAAGAAAGTTCCTAAAGAAAAAAGGACCAACAGTAAAGTACTTGCATCTCTTAGCTATAGTGAAAAATCAATAGAAATTTTGTTCCAATTAAAGAACCCACTCTTCTATCTTTTTACTGACATTATAGTCTTTAAGATCTACCTTTTTCATGGCTTTTGAAAAATTTTGCCTCTCCAGCTTGACCTGAAATTTTGGATAGTATAGATCTTACTGATTCTGATTGACTGACATAAAACACATTAGACAAGATTGATAAACAAGCTCCTATTGACTATCTATATGTCTTAATACATTTTCTTAGCCTCATAAGAACCTGAAGTCTACCATAAGTCACATATGTTAGTGCAAGTAGATATAGGACATGTTATTGATACATTATTGGATACAAGAAAGAGTTTATTTGATTATGGTAAAGGTCACAAGACACTTGATAGATCTTTTTTCAAGTCAGTGCTGCCTATATTCTGATTGTATGTCAGGTAGGTTTCAATCTCTACTATTCAGAAAAGTCTAAACTAGAGAAAGTATAGAGCTATCAAAAATATTTAGTGATAAATCTTGTGCACAAAACAATCTAAAAAGTTTTTATCCTATCTTCAAAAAATTTCAAGTTGGAAGATTGAAGCTAACCAAATAATCTGAAAGATTCTTGTTGATTATTAATATCAATGGTCATCAGTAGGATATGTCTATCATGGGACTAGATGCTATTTTTTTTATAAGAAATTAAATTTGAAATAAAATGCACAGATGAATAAGTATATCCATATTTAAATAGGAATATGTTTAATTTATAATATACTGAAAAACTTTTAAGTCACTCATTCAGATACTATTGAACTATAAAATTTTACTATATGATCTCCCTAGTATCCAGGGTATCTCAGATCAACATGTCACGATCCTTTTGGTCACCTAAAAGTAAAGATCTTCCAGAACACTTTTAGAACATTGATAGTCGATTTTATTATTAGCAAACTTAGCATAAAGTACTTTAGAATATTCTATAGTCCTATCTTATCATATGTAACTATTATTTTTAAAGGATACTTGAGTTCTGTCTAAAATAATATAATTTAATAGTCCAGCAAAACTAATAGTATAATTATTATTATTATTTATCTTAGTTTATATCCTCAAATATTATATAACTCAATTATGTATTTAAAGGAGAAATTCTTCCTTTGGAGACTTCTCGGGATTTATTTAACAATAAAATTACCTTTAACCCAAAATTATTGTCTTGCCTCTCCTGTCTAAATTACTAGTGATAAATCTCTTTATTTATTATTGTTCAAATTAGGAACTTTTGCATATCACGTTAGAAGTCTAACTTGATGTTTTTCTGCACTAGTTCTCTGTCTCTATCTGATTTCTAAGAAGTGAATTGGATAGGTTGACAATATCAATATATTACCTGGATCTTCTTGGTTACTTTCTTTCCATAAACTTTAAAACTGTAAAGTCTCCCTTTTGGTTTTCAACTTATCTCAATAAAGACTTAGAAGAAGTTCTTCTCTTCAGACCTTTTTACAAGAAAATTAGAACAAGATAGGCATATGTAGAAAAACAAGATTGATATTTATCAAAACTATACATGACTATTCGATTTTTATTTTTATTTTCTTTATTTTTATTTTATAATACCAGCATGCTCTATAACATAAAAAACAAACTAAAAATATATATATAAATAGATAAAATTCAGGAATAATTAAAAATTAAAAAAAAATAAAAAAAACTTAGAAAAAATTTAATAAGATAAAATTAATTGTGATTAATTTCAAAAGAATCAAACCAAAATCTTTAAAAAAAAAAAAATAAAAATAAAAAAATAAAAATAAAGAGAAAGAGAAAAGTAATAATTAGGTTAGTCAATTAATTTTATAATTTTTTATGAAATTTGTTAAACTTTTTAAATATTTACTAAATTTTAATATTAAATTTATAATTTTTATTAAATTTTTTGTCATAATATACAATTTTTTTGTTAAATTTTTTATACTATATGCAAATTTTTGTCAAATTTTTTATTATAATATATAAATTTTTTTTTGCTATATTATATAAATTTTTTGTATAATATATTAAATTTTTTTACAATATTATTAAATTTTATATTAAATTTTTTTGTCACAGTACATTATTAATTTTTTATTGATATTATTTATATTAAATAATAACAATTAAAAATTATTTGTCAATATTTTTATTATTAAATTAATTAAATTTGACAATAATTTGATTATCAAATAATATAATATTGACCAATATATACAAAACTCCTTTTTTTTTTAATCCATAATTAGGTCAGTATAGTATATTTTTATTATATACTAGATATTTATAGAATATTGTGATATTTATATCTAAACTTACTTATTATTAAAAAACTATTCTCTAAATTAACTTAGAAAACTATATTTTATTTCTTTGCTAATTTTAATAAGTCCTTAAATCGACCTATAGGTCTATAGCACAGAGGTAGTACCTCCAGATTACAATTACTAAGTCCAAAGTTCAATACCAAATAAGAACTAAGTAAAAATTAAGCCATCAGTGATACAAAGATCTCATCTACCCCATTATTATAATCCAATACCCCAATATGGCTATAGCAAGAAATTGTCTACTTATCATGCCTATAACAAAAAAGAAAAATCAGTCCAGTATGCAAGCTGAAGATACAAAAACAGGTTTTCAATAAGACAAAACTAAGTAGTATTATATCCTTGATACAAGACTGATTCCCTATTAAGTAGCTAAGTTAGATAACAAGGCATTCTGGTATTTAAGAAAACAAGACAAACTCCTATAAGAGCCAAAGATGTGTTGCAAAAAGAAAATTAAGGTGATTAAGAAACAAGACAAGTCTCCATAAAAAATAATCATGTTAACAGGAGTTATAAAGATTTTGTATAAGAAATCCCTAATACTAGTGATGCTAAGCATCTTAGGTAAGTTCTTAATATATTAGCCTTCCTTATAGAGATAGTAATAAGTTATCTGATAGACTATAGTTCTAGGAAGTGTTGCTTCAATTAAATAAGATTTAAAAATATGGATGGTACTCCATTAAATTGATAGGTTAAAACATTTTTAGATTCTTTGATTTAATTAAAAATTAAAAAAAAATCCTACACTAGATAGTTACATAGTTTTTCTATCCTAATTGGATAAGATATAAATAAATATCCCTTGTACTATTCATTGATCTATAAATCCTTAGACAGTATGGGTAATTACTTATTCTGATTTTTTCTAGGATCTATTTTAATAATTAATAAAAACCCCAATACTGATGCAAAAATGAGCTAGCATGTTAAAAAAAAAAACAAATCCTTAAATCAATAAAATTATTGTTTACAAGTTATTAATATAGATTATTCTAAATTTTGTCTGCAGTTAAAAACTGAACCATTTAATTTCATATTAAATCTAATTTTTAATAATTTCTATATATTTCTTTTCTTTTAAAGATTTTATAAATTTTTTATAAATTTATCTAGTTTATATATTAAGTTTACATCTGGATTTTTTTGTTCTTTTTTCTTTTTTAATAATATTTTGCTTTTTTTCTTATTCTATTATTTTGATATAACAGCTATTTCAAATCTTCTTCTTGAAGTCTTTTTATATCTTTTAATAGAGTTTGCTAAATATATTATATATTGATAGTAATAGAATTTGAAGTTTTTTTTTTAAGATAACTCTTTAAAAAAATGATCTTATTTCTTTTATATATTCACAAATAGTATTGAAAAGACTTTTATCAGATTGCTGAATCTTATTTAACTATTTACCAGTTTATTCATTAATTACAAGTTGAATTTTCTTTTCATCTTTTATTTTTTTACTAATATAATAACTAAGCTTTTTATTTGTTTTTACTATATATTTTCTCTAACTTCTTTAATAGCTAAATATTCAAAGAGATATTTCAATATCTCCTCTTAAAGTTTATATATTGAACAAATTGTTATAGTATAAATATTTGATTTCCTTTTTTTGAGTATCTGCAGTATTGACAATTTATTATGGATTAAATTGATTAGAAAGTTTTTGTTTTTGTTAACTTTGAAGAAAGTATTGAAAGTATTAGATAGATTAAACTGTTTTTAAAAGATTGATTAATCTATAGCTATGTTATTTTGAATTTAGTAATATTGATTTCTTTTTTGTACTATCCAATTCACTTCAATTCTTTTCTTATTGAATGTTTTAATAAAGTTTTTAATACTGATCTCTATTAAATATTCTTTTCATATAGCTATTATTAGAACTCTTTTTAACTCTGATAACTAATATCAGCTTATTGAATTCTTCTGTCTGACCTTTTTAACAAGAAAATTTGCCTGGTTATTAAATTTGTTAATTCCATGAATCTTGATCTTTATAAATTTTAAAGTAATATCTTTCTTCTTGACTAGATCTTTTATCTTATTCTATAATAATTAGTTTATATTTTTTGCTCACTTTTTATTGATATCTCTATTTATAAGCAAATAGATTTCAATATTTTAACTGCAATACTGCAATCAGTAAAAATTGTAATTGTCAAATTTTGAAAAACTGCATATAATACTATAATAATAACTAATATCTTTGTTTTGATCATAAATAGCTATATTGATACTCTTGCTTAGAATTGTTTGACTGTTTTATTATTTTTTATTAGAATTTATGCAAAACCCTCTAGTTTATTATCTTTTGTCTGTTTTTTATAGAAACTATTAGTATAGAGTATGAACTAATTAGTTGTATTTATTCTATTATATCTCAAAATATTTAAAAGTTTATTTCTGTGTTTTTTTAATTGAATAGATTATCTAATTAATATAATATTCTAGTCTTTTACCTAAATTTTATTTCTACAGATCTGATAATTGATAATATGATTAATATATGTTAGACTATAGTTGTCTATCAATCTATAGAATTGTTTATTAAAAGAAGTTGTTTTCTTTTTCTCAAATTTTTATACCTGTTTAGCTAAAGGGAGAAATAGACTTATACTAAAATTACTCTCAATAGTTGAGCTGACCTATCTAATTAAAATTGAGTTAGTTTTTTTTTTTTTTTTTTTTTTTTTTTTTTAAAGGGTAACTTTCGCCCAGTAGACTTTATTAAACGGGTTTTTAAGA
>CAJVPT010003553.1:0-15030 GCA_910592055.1 Acaulospora colombiana
CTAGAGAAGGTTAAACTTTGTAGACAGGTGAGTCAATATGTGAAAGTCATAAAATATGTAAATACCAAATATGTTTACAATAAAATAGACAAGCCATATTGACCTGACTGCGGGTTAAAAAAAAAAAATAATAATAATATAAGCATTATATTTTTTTTTATATTTTGGATTTTTTAAATACTTTATAAAGAATTTTCTTACAGTATTTGTAATTTTTATTTAATTCATAAATAAATTTTTCGAATATATCTTTATTTATATATGTTAGATATTTATTTAATATTGTAACTTTTACATGCTAACTTACTTATTATTAAAAATTTATTTTATTAGATATAGCTTAAAAAACAATATTTTGCTTTTTTACTAATTTGAATAAATTTTTAATCAAAAAATTATTATCTATAAATAATTATTGTGGATTATTTTATATTCTTCCTATAGTTAAAAATAAACTATTTGATTCTATAATAAATCTATTTTTTAATAATTTTTATAAATTTTTTTTTATTTTTTTCTCTAATTTGAATCTTCTATTAAAAGTAATATCAATTCTTTTCATTTATAATTTTCAAAGTATATTATTAATATATTAATACTATTTTTTTAAAAATTAAATTAATTTAATTGATTTATTAATTATTATTAAAATCAATAGTTTAAAGATTTATATATATATATATATATATATATATATTTTAAAAACATGCAACATTACCTATTTTATTGAGTTTTTATACAAATACATATTACTTTGTCAAATAAAGATTGTATTACAGACATTTTTCCCATGTGTCTACTATACGTGGTTACAATAAAACCAATTGTTACCTGATCTAATGGGTCCCTGCCTTTAAACTCTTGTGGCATGCTGTTCCTATTAGGAACTAACGTATCTAGGTGCCGTTAGCATGTTCCTTGTAAATTTCGAAGATGTTGTGAATGCCGCGAAGGATATTTGATATGAGTTCTGTAGAGTATGTGTCCATTTTATTGGGTATCGGATCTCTGAGTTTTGTTTTGAAATGAGATTGTTTGTAGTTTTTTTTATTTTTTCTTGCTGATATTCCTTGACTTTTTTCCCACTGATGTAGGCACTCACACCTATCGATCCAGATATTGTATGTCCAGAATCTGATAGTGTTGCGGATGCTGTTAACCGTTTCTGCTATTTTGTTGGATTTAATGTATTTGCCAATGATCTTTAGGATGGTTTTACTGATGCTTCCCATGATGATTCTATTCCACATATTATTTGCTACTATGTTGGATGTGAGTTCCTGTCTAATGTTGTGGGTGATGTTGTTGTCGATTCTTGCTGTTATTTCTTGGTGTATGGAGTTCAATGTGACTTGCTCAATGTCGATGCCATGAAATGAGCATCTGAATGGATGAATATTGTCTTCTATATGTGAACATGCGAAGCATGTGTCTGACTTGTAGATGTTGGAGCTTCTGATATGAAGTTTGTCCATTGTGGAGAGCTCCTTGTTCCATAGTTTGAGTGCGAAGCTCCTTTGTGTGTAGTCCCATGAGTCTGTTGTGTTGAGGTTGATGGCCGATGGGTAGAGTCTCTGTGCTGTTTCCTGCCAGTTTATGTCTTCTGCTTGTTGTTCAGTTAAGTCTTTATTTCTGTTGAGTGTGATCCATTGGTATGTTAACTGTGTTTGCCTAATTTGTTTGAGGGCCTTTCGGACAGTTGTAGTGATTTCTGTTTGGTCTTTGTAGTGAAAAGTGAGGATGCAATCGCTGAAAGTAACATCAGTTAGCAGTCCTTGGGGGCTGATCACTTTGTTGTTGTTGTGGTACTTTGCCAGTCTGTCAGCTTCGATGAAGGGATGAGTGATAGTGTGGTTCTGTTTATCTGTTTTGAGCCAGGTAATAGGAGTTTGGTAGTGTGTTGCTATAATGTTGAGGTTGCTAATAAGCCTTAGTTCCTTGATCTTTTTTATGTTGTTCTCACTGTATGCATTGTATTCTCTTATTAGGGGAAGTGAATTAGTTTCGATGGTGAGGGATCTTTTCAGTCCACTTATAGCTATTGCTATTGTTGCAGCCAGGATCTCTGCTCTGAGTGCTGAGAGTTGTCCTTCTAGTTGTAGTCTGACTGTGGCTATACTTGCATGATTGTCGCTAATATTGATGCCTATTCCACATGTGTTGGGATCGTTTTCAATGTTGTATGCTCCATCTGTATTTATGTGGAGACTGTTGATATCCTTGACTTTACGGTATATTGAGGTTAGTTCTTGTTTGGTTGAGAGGTTGAAGTTAATGGTGTAGAAGAGGTCTTGTAGTATATGTGAGGTACTATCAATTTCTAGTTTATCAAAGGCTAAGTTGGGCTCTGTCAAAAAGCATTTTATACTGTCTGGTGACATTTGTATTCTTTTCTTTAATATAGAATTGAGTGAGCTGCATGATTTTGTAATGTTGATTACGGGAACCTTGAAGGCTTCGGCCTTTAGTGCTTCTATACAGCAGATTTCGCCTCTATTGTCGGTGGTGTTGAAGATATTACAGCTGGTGCAGGCATTAACAGGGGAGTTGTTTGTCATAGTGTAGTGCCTGATTTTGATAGTATCAGATTTTTCGCTGATGCGTTTGCCTAAAATTTGTTGGTTTCTGAAATGTGTGATGTACCAGGAGTGTTGTGTTTGTCCTGGGTTGATTGGTTCTATTTGAATGAGTGGATTGGAGAATGGAGAGGCAAGTATACTTTGGAGATAAAGTGTTATCTGTTGTTGAAGATATGGGAATCATGCTGGTTCTTTTTTCTTAGTTATTTTGTTATGTAGGGCCCCGACCTGTTGCTACATTAGTGGTTTGGTTATGTACGAGCTAATTAATTGTTCGATCCAGAAGAGTTGATGGGTTCTGAGGGCTGTTCTATGTTTTGAGTACCAGTCATGTTCGACGAAGTCTTCGATGGGATGTAAGTTCTGGTGGTTGTTGTTTACTGTGGTGACTCTGGTGATATTAATGTTGTGTCTCTGGATGTTCCGTAGACAGTCTTGTAGAAAGTTAGCCTTGTTTTTGAAGATGTATGGGCAGGTGTTGAGGATATCCTTTTTTTGCCATGCAAGCCATTGAAGCTCGTGGGTGCTGCTATGTATGATATCGTCGACAATGTTCGGATTAAAAAACAACTGTTGGATGTCACTAGCATGTTTTTGCAGCTGTCTTGTTTGTATTTCCATAATGCTGTATTGATTGTTAAGGTGGATCATTGTGTTAGGTGCCGAACGGGCCAGGCTGACTCGTTGTCTAAAGCTATGCCTAATTTTCTTATCGATTTTGTCACATTCTTCTTGTGTGAGGATTAGATCTTGTAGAAGATATTCTATGGTAGGAAATATTACATAGTTTGTGATGTATCAATGCATTTTATCTGTGATTTGTTTTCTGGTAAGTGTGTTGCAAAGGGTGGTCGTCTTGGACATGATCAACTTTCGCTGGTGTTTCTTGTCAGCTTTAGCTTCATGCCATATACCTAAGACTCTGATGGCTGTTGTTGGGGCTGCTGGTATTATTTCGAAGTTGTTAACGTGGATGTTGTTTTGAGGTGTGTTAAGTATCAGCAATTCTGATTTGTGTGGATTGACTGTGATATCATTCAAGTTGTAAAAGGAGGTGCTGACATTGATAATGTCCAGAAGGTCCTTTCTGTTTTGGGTGATGAAGGTAGTGTCATCCATGTATGCTGTAATAGATATGTTTATATCTGGAATTGCGCGATTGCTTTGTGGGGATTTATGACACTGTAGTTGGTATCCTTTCATGTTGCTGATGGTAGTAATTAGTGGGTCGTAGTATATGCGCCAGAGTAATGGAAATATTGTGTTGCCTTGGTCGATGCCTTCTTCGACTGGATATGGATCTGTATTGCCGAAGTATGTGATAACAGTGTCTTGTCAGTTATCGAAGCAGTTTTTAATTAAGTTGATGGTTTGGATTGGGATTCTAATCCGATGCATGGAAGTTACCAGTCTTTCTATGTTGACAGTGTCGTAGGCTTTGCTCATGTCCTGGAAGAGCATGTAACAGGGTTTGCGTGTTGTTGAACTATAAAATTTCGCCACATGATCTCCCTAGTACCCAGGATAATCCCAGTACCTCAGATCAACATATCACGATTCTTTTGGCCACCTGAAAGTAAAGATCTTCCAGAACACTTCTAGAACATTGATAGTCGATTTTGCTATTAGCAAACTTAGCATAAAGTACTCTAGAATATTCTGTAGTCCTAATTTATCACATGTAACTATTATTTTCGAAGGATATTTGAGTTCTGTTTAAAATAACATAGCTTAATAGTCCAGCGAAACTAATAGTATAACTATTACTATTATTTATTCTAGTTTATATTCTAAAACATCATATAACTCAATTATGTATTTAAAGGAGGAAGTTCTTCCTCTGGAGACTTCTCAGGATTTATTCAACAATAAAATTACCCTTAACCCGGAATTATTGTCCTGCCTCTCCTGCCTAAATCACCAGTGATAAAACTCTTTATTTATTATTGTTCAAATTAGGAACTTTTGCATATCACGTTAGAAGTCTAACTTAGTGTTTCCCTGCACTAGTTCTCTGTCTCTATCTGATTCCTAAGAGGCAAATTGGATAGGTTAACAGTATGTATAACTAGGTTTGTAATTTTGCTCCTGCTTCTGATCATTTCCAAAGCTGTGACTATTATCTGACTGTCTATGTTTAATATTACCCTTACTCCAGGTGTGAGGAAAATTAGAACTATTGCAAATACATTTAATTCCACTTTGTTTGGTGTCATTCTGTAAAAGATCTTAAAGATGTGATTTCAGTTCTTTCTCCTGATTTGAGATTTTCAACCTGAAATGTGGTGATGTGAAATTTCTTGAAACAGCTAGCATCTATTGTAATCCTAATCCTTGTCTATCTTTCCATTTGCAGTTGCAGTTGGTTGACTTTCTTTTGAGTTGTACAATCCTTGATCCAGAAAAGGCACTCTCTTGAGCTAGTTTGCTCAAGGGTATAGATGTTTTCAAGTTCCTACATGTTATATTCCTTTCTCTGGTTGAGTCTGATTTTGATGCTTTATAGCAATACTAAGAGCTTGATTCTTTTGTCTTCTCCTTTATTTAAAAAAACCTGTATACTGCTACCTAGAATGGCTATTGTATCTTTATTTGAGATTTCTATAATGCAAATGTTCTTGACCATTGTGTTGTTAATATCACATCCTATGCATGGTTTCATGTAAGATGGGCATAGATCATGAACATAGTGTCTTGCTTTTATTTTACTTTTATCTTTCTTTCTTAGTTTTCCTATAATTAGTTCTTCTTTCTCTATATTTCTATTCACAGAAATTCAAACTAGTTTACTTTCCTTTAGAAATTTGCTGCTTATTCTCTCTACCTAGACCATGTTGTGAAATAGGTTATTGCCAGGATGAAGATTGGTCAATCTAGTCATATAGTCTGGGTTGATTATTTCTATAGTAATTTTATTAGTAATTTCCTTATAGTAGTGTAATTGTCTCTTTTGTGCACTTCATTGTTTAGTGTAGTATACTTGAAACCAGCTTATTGTCTTAACCTTATTATAATTGACAAATTATTCCACCCATCTGAGGTTGCTCGCTCTGAGCTGGTTTTTATATTTGTCAAACCATTTGTCTTCCATATATGCTTCAATTGATATCAGCTTGTCACTTGTTGTTATGCTTCTTTGTCTCCTATTTCTGAATTTAAATAAAGTCTTGCCTTTGTGAATTGATGAATACATCTTGTATGAAATTTGTGCTTGTTGTGTGAATCTTTGGGCATGACTCAAAAACACTTGTCTTTGATCAGGCTGCCCACCAGAGATTTGTTATTCTTTCTCTACATAGTCTACTAGCATGGCTAACTACTTGATATAGGTTCTCAAATAGCGTAAGGTACTTTTGAAGCATTCAGGCCTTGAGACTGAATATATTATAGCTGAGGTCACTGTAAAAAGTTGAATTCGGAACTAAAGTAGCAAAGCCCATTATATATTTGATAATCCTTCTCCGCTTTCTATCCAAAATCTTCATCTTGATCTTCAATAGACAGAGGTCTTATATAAAATACTCAACTTTAGGTAGAATTATATAATTGATTAAATATTGAGCTTGCTTGTTTGAAACCTTTTTTTAGAGCAGGCAGCTTGTGAGGTTAGTATAGTTTAATAGAACAGGTTTGTCTGATGCTTCTTTTTGCTATTATGATTGAACCATATCTCCAAATATCAAATTGCTTCAGTTATGGTCTTGATAATATATTATTCAAAAGTTGTTTCAGACTCCCTTTTGTTGTTGATCACAATTGACTCTGACTTGCTTGGGTTCACTTTAACTTGTGCGAAGTTGTAGAAGAAGACTGCAACATTAATAATAGCTTTCAAGAGTTCTTTGTTCTCTATGATTCATGCCATATCATCCTTATATACTATAACTGATGTGTTTTTATTGCAATGAGTTGTTGAGAGTTGTATTCTTTCATACATTCTGTTAAGGCTTTTATATTCCTGCATTCTGCTAACTTTGCAGGTGAGAGGATCATAATAAATACACCAAAGGAATGGTGATATTGTATCCTCTTGATTAATCCCATTCCTGACTGTGTATGAATCAGTAATCTCTATCCCTGTGATTATTATGTTTCTTCTATCTTTGAAGCCTTCCATAATGATTCTAATAAGGTTCTCCAAGAATTTGATTCTTCTCATTGCTTTTATCAGAATATCTAGATTCACATTGTCATATGCCTTGCTCATATTCTAAAATAGAATCCAGAGTTCCTTTTTATTTTTCTTTGTATTTTCAATGATAGTATTTATCTCAAAAATAGGTTCTGTGATACTGGTTCCTAAGAGGGCTGCCCAGTTGTGTTCAAATAGTATTTTGTTCCTTGTAATTATACTGGATAGCCTGATGACTAATCCTTTGATAAAGATCTTTTTGATAGACTCAAGCAATATGATCACTCGAACCTTGGTCTGATCATTGCCCCAATCATATATCATTGGGATTGAATATATTGATTACTTTTTCTATTCATGAAGCATTTCTTCTTTCTGGAGAACTGCATTAAAAATAGCTTTCACTTTCTTAATCACCTTGGGGCCAAGGTGGTATAATACTATATATGGGATTTGTGATTGTTTAGGGACTGATATTATGCTTGCATTGACTATAATGTCCTTTATTTTTTGGGCAGAAAACTCTCTAGTGACTCCACTGTACTATTCCACATCTATATATTGCAAAGATTCATATTCTTTCCTTCAGTTCTCTGAAGTTTCCTAATATATGGATCTTTTTATCTATTTTTTGAAATAATTATACACTAGTAATCTGATTTTCTTCTATCCAAGATAATGTCCAGTTTATCTCCAGTCTCTATTAGTTTGTTCAATTTGATTTTCCATCTCTCTTTCTCTAAAAAACTTTCTAACATTCTATTCTTGTCTGTGGCAAATCAATTGAGGTAATTGTTGATGGCCTCTTTGATCCTCTTACTGTTTTCATTAAAGAGGTATCTATATAAGGTAAGTTTAATGCTCTTTATTTTCTCAATCATCAGAACTCTATGGGTCTCAAGTTTCTCTAAACTATCTAATTCCTCAGGAGGTGTGATGCCATTGTTCTTTGCCAACTTCTTAATCTTCTCTTTTATTTTCTTCTCCAGATTGTTGCTCGATACCTCAGTTAACAACTTCTTGAGTTAACAGAGTCCAATCATTGTGGTTGATAGTGTTTATTGCTCTTTTCTTGTTTATTTTGTGTCTTAGTTTGAGACCTTCTGAACTTAGAGATATGGAGACTTGTTGCTTCGAGGTTCATCTCTCTTAGATTTCACCATAAATTGTCAATATTCATTGCTGACTCCAATGGCTTTCTGTATAATTCTGCCTTCTCTTTGATATGTATAGTCCATTTCTTCAAATACATAGGTTCTATATTTAACCAATTGTATCTGGCATTAGGTGCTCTCTGTAAGTTTCTTATTTTCTTTAGCATAGGGAAGGATAGGTGTATTCTGATGAGAGCCATACCATGGTCACTTTTATATATCTACTTATATTTATTCTTAATTTTTGCTGAAATCAGCTCCAACTGACCATTTTGTATTATTCATATCTGATTGATCCTGCTTGCTGTATCTGCTTTCACTTTCCAGGTATATTCTCTCATTTGTAAGTTCACTGTTCAAAATATATTAATCAAGGCTCAATTCTTTAAGTCATTAATGAGAATACTGTTTGATGATATTCTATTTTCGCAATGGTGATGTTAGTTTGAGAATATATCTATGCAGGGCATATTTGTATTATTCATGTCCCCTGCTACTATTATTTCTCAATTTGTCTTGTAGCTACTTTGTTATCTTCTTCTCAAAATTCTATCTATCAGTATATTTAGCCAGTGAATATATGCTTATAATCCTTAGATATTTCTTATATGGAAATGTCAAGTCCAACAAGATGGCTCTTCTATTGATTGTCTCTTTGTTTATGATTCTTCTGGCAAGTTTGTGCTTAACTGCCACCCCTACTCCTATACCAGCCTTTGTTCTGTGTTGATCCAGTGACACTCAAAATTTTTGGTTCTCCAGTGTTTTGTTGTACAATTATTTCTATTTGTTTCTGTACTGATTATAATATTCCAGTTCATTTTTTGTTATAAGTCTGTCCAACTTATTCTGTTCACTTCTTTGTTTAGTCCTTTTGTATTCAAGGTTGCGATCTGTACTGTAAAGTCTCTGTCTAAAAGATTCATTGTTTTTATATTGTTCTGTTTCCTTTTACACTTATTATTTATTAGTGTTTCTTTATTGTTCAATATATTAATCATAAATTTAGTATTGATTTGATGTTAATTGTCTGTCAGGGTGCCTATGGCCTCAAGAGCTCTTTGTATATTTACTTGCATATCATCTATTGTTTTGTTGATCTGTTATTGTTTTGCCTGGATGTCTATTGTTTCTTGTGCTTGGTTGAGAATTTCTTGGCCACTTGGACTGCTCCTATGTGACACATTCTTTTATTTCCTATCACTATCTGAGTATTATTCCATCAAATTGTAGTACTTTTGATTATATGCTTTGATATTTGTGATCCTTTCATCCAGATCTATAATCATCTCTTTGAGACTTGCAACCTCTTTTTGTATAGTTATAAGTATTGCCATAATTTTGTACATGTCTAGAGAATGTTGTTCGTATCTCTGTTGATGCAGATACTATTTCTACTACTTACATTGAGTTTGTTCTTACTTTGTCCTATCCTGTTGTTTATCAGTAACATGTGCAGCAGCTATGTATAATACTGGTTTGGTGCTCCTTCTATTGTTTGAAAAGGTGTTCACTCTGAGTTCTTTTATTCTGGCTGGCTTGAATTTGCTATAAATTTGTTCATACTTTTCCATCTGGGTGTAGTTAAACTCTTTCCATTACTTCCTCCATTCTTTGATGGGGTAGCCTTTAACAAGAGTATTGTTGTATCACAGATAGATTATAGTGATATGTTGATGGGGACCAGGGATATGATGGTCTCACCAAGGGTATAGATCAAGTCCTTGACTACAAATAAATCTTTTCTTGTTTTAAAACTCACCACAGTGAATTTTTTGGGTTGATACCTTATTGAGCATATGCATGGTATATAATATATACATTCTTTTATTTCACTTAAAATTTGTTTCAAATTCCATGCTGTGGTACCAAGTGGTAAGTTGACCAATTTGACTGCTATGTTGTATCTTTCTCGCATCTGGTCCACAGACCAGTTGACATTATTTATTCTGACTACATCTCCTTTGATGAGAGCACTACACTGCTTGATGAGTTTTTCCTTTACTGACTTTTTTTCAAAAGTGATAGTGACATACTGTCACAGGTTTTATGTTCTTATACTAATTTTTGATATATTATCAAATTTGGTGAAATACTATAATACTTTCAGAAGTTTTGTGTTCAGGGGGATGTTCCAGACCATTATGGATTTGCCTTTCTCGATTGATTGTCTACCGATCTGCATGTGTATAAGCTTATTGTCACCTAGATTAGATAATTCCATTATTATTGTATTATCTGCTACTTGTTGATCTTCAAAAACTGTGACAATTTATATCCTCTCTTTATTATATTTACTGTGAATTGTGATAAGTCCTGAGTAAGAATTAAGGGCTTTGGTTAGATAGAGAATTTTTGCATCATTGTTTGAACTGGAGTGATGTTGATATTGATGTCCACTTTAAAATATTCCCTTCTATATCTTGGCCTATTGCTAGAATAGACCATATTGTTTTGGCAACCTACTGATGTTCAGAGTTCTTCTTTTTTTTTTCTAGTAGTATATACATTCAGAAGCTCTTTGTCTCTGTCTGCAGCTGGATCGCTTGCTTCTTCTTGAAAGTTTTCTTTGTATAGGTCCCTTTTTGTCAGAGATGTGCAATCTGCTGAGGGATCTCCTGCTCCATTCTCTACTTTTTCCATCTGTTCACTCCATATCTATTCTTCATGAGGTGATTCCATTTTTATGTCCATACTAGCTACACCTAAAGTTGTATTTGTTAAGTTTTTATGAGGGTTTGTTTCCTTACTATCTTGGTTAAGCTCTGTTATTAACATTGTTGATGTTTTTGTCTATATACTAGTAGGCTTCTTGATATATGGTTGATTATGAAGAGAAACAATTTCTTTGCTCCTTCTTTTTGCTTACTGATTTCTTTCTATCCTTTGTTGTTCAAGTTGTAAAACTTTGAGATTTCTTATGTTGAAAGCCATTTCCCTATTATTGAGGTTGCTGCATCTTATGTGATCAGGAAAAAGTATGATTTTTTAATTGATTGTAATTTCTAATAACTTTAAAATTAAATAAATTATTTTAATCTTATATTAAATTTAATTTAATTGTATAAAATAATTTATCTTATTAAATTATAAATTTTTTTAAATATAATAAAAATATCTATTATTATATTTTGCATTCTTCAATTTTTATTAATAAAAAAAAATTTTTTTTTACACACAACTTAGTCTATTTTATTGATTATATGTATTATATACTGTATATTCTTGTTTACAAAGCAATTTTGCAAACTGTTTTTGAAACAAAAAACCAATTAATATAGTCAAATCAAATAATATTATATCCATTATAACTTGTTGTCCTCTAGTAAAGGTACTAATATTCCTAGATACTATTAGTATATGTAGTTGAAAATATTATAGATTATTGTCTGACTTTGAATAATAGTTTTTATTATTTTTATGGCAATCTTGAAGTGGAATGTAGATGGCAAATCTTGCAGGAAAATTTTCTTTCAGTTCTTTTTTTTTCTTTTTGTCTTTGCTTATAAAGCTTTGTATTTTTTTCTATAGTTGTAGATGACTGCATCTATTAATCCATATATTGTAAATAATGAATCATATATTGTTCATATAACTTCTCATGGCCTTAATATTTTTTCCTAGAGCTAGGAACCTGCTGAAAACTTTTGTGATTTTTTTGCTGATAGCTTCTCTTAGGAAAAGGTTCCATAGGTTCATTTTTTGGATATGTTTGATAATCACTACTTTAATAGTATATAAATTTCCTTTCTAGTTCTTGCTGCTATTTTATAGTATATTGTTAAGATAATTAATAATGGGTCCCTAAAGTATTTAGTATATAAAATTTTGCAGATTACTTATGTTCCTTTTTGAGGGACAAAATTCATAGCTCTTCACTTTAATAGAGACAAAAGTCAGGAAATATTATAAATCAATGATTTGGACAATGGAAAACAATTGTGAATAGTTTTTTTATAGTCATTAATTTAAAAATTTTAATGTTTTTTAGTGAGAAACATTTGACTTTTGTCCCTGCTTCCTCTTTAGGAACCCATCTTTAAAGATAATTATATAATTAATTTAAATTCCATGGTATGGGTACCAGAAAGTATGAATATTGTCTTCTAGTGCAGTGCAGGTAAAGCAATGTATTAATATGTATACATCTGGTTTTCTTTTGTGCAATATGTACATTATAGAGAGTTTCAGGTGCTATAACTTGATTATGAATCATCTTTGTATGTGGTCAAACCCATCAGTATATATCCTAGTGAATTTTGAAGAGTGAAGAAATTTTGCAAAGCATTTCTAATCTATGTCCTTCTTTTGTAAAGATTGGATATTATTGTTTTTCAGGATGTTGCACTATTCATTTATTAGTTTGGCTTGACACATTTGTTTTAATACTTTTCAGATATTATTGAATATTTAATAGTCTTGTTATAGAAGAAAAATATTGTTATGTGTTTAAGTGGGAGTGTAGTAAGGGATCTATCTTCTATATTGTTTTGAAAGCTAATTTTGCTACTTTATTGATCATGCTGAAAGCTATATTGTTATCATTTTCTTTATCTATTTTTTTCTATTGGACAGTAGGTCATGCTATCTGAATAATATGATATAGATTATATATAATTCTATATTCTATTAGATTTTTGTTCTTTCCTTCTATCATATCTATTATTTCTTTGATTAACTTTACTGAGTCTATATGATATATTACTATATTAGTATATGAAATGCAGCTTAGCGTGATAGTGGTTATCAATATTTCAGCCTAAAAAATAGATACTTGTTCTTTGAGTTTTATGTCTACTATTGTAGGTATAGTTCTGGAATGGAAGGTTATAAGGAAACTAATTCCTATAACTGTGAATTGAAAGGAGTTGAAGATGTCATCTATTGTTATGTATAAGCTTTTCTTCTCTTCAAATTGGTTATAAATATTTTTGATTCTTTGTTTAACTACCTTCATGAATTTGATTAGTTTCTATATGCATCAGATGGTGACAGGTGTAGTGTTGATTTATATTGATTCCAGCCTATTATTGAATTCTGCTATTTATCTTTTAATACTATTAGGTGATACTTGTAATCTCAATTTTCTTTTAGTGTTATTGTCTTATATTGGCTTTGTTGTTAATATAATTGGTACAATTGTGGTCTTGTCCTATAGAACTTTAAAACAATACATGCCTGATCTATTATTGATATTCTTATTAAGTTCATAATCAGAGTATTTGTTTACTGAAGATCTGTCAGTTATGATATAGTGGCAAAGTTTAATAGTATTGTCATGGAATCTGATATGTTCATCCAGAATAGTAATGTTTTTATTTTTTGTGGTGTATTATGATAATTCAAAATCTAAATTATTATTTGGTTCCTGTATAAAGGATTTTATCTATGCCTCTGGATTAATTATATTGAACTTGAAATGATTATTGATGAACTATTAAATAATTGTTTTGAGCTCCTGAAATTAGGATAGTTCTTTCCATTTGTTGGTTCTATTGTATAGAGCTCCTATTTAGTATCATTCAAGGGCTTTAGTATAATAGATATTGAGTAGTTATTTCACCAAGATTATGTTATGTGCTCTTAGATCTTTTCTTATTCTATTATATATTAAAAGATATATAATATCTTTAATATATATTAAATTGAGTATATGTGAATTTATTTTTGATATTATTAATAAAATTGATTATTATATCTAAAAATATTTTATTTTTTTTTTGAGTACTTATAGCCAGGCTAGATCATCAGTTTATTAATCAATTGAAAACAAAAATACATTTTCATTCGAGCAGCATAATACATACTACAATTAAACTATTATTCTAATCTAACTAATTCGTCATAAGCTTAAAGCCTTTAAGTTCAGCCTTGGAGACAATATTTCACTCCACAGTATCTTTGGGTAAAGATCCTCCTAGTTCATTGCATTATTGCCAGCAGGTTATTATTGCTGTATATCTGACCAAGCTGCTGGAATATAAAAAACTACAAAAGGATGGGTTGAAAAAAGATGAGGGGGATATCTAAAAATGTCTAAACAGACAACAAGAAAATGAAAAAGTAAAATTGAAAAAAAATATTTCCAGCTTTTTTTAAAGACCTTTCAAGATCTCTTCTCAATAAGAAATACCCAATTGGGATATTCTTTCTTTTCCTGACCATCTGAGGAACTTATTCATTCTTGATCTTGATTTTCTTTTTGTGTACTATCTAAGGAGACTTATCGCCTAGTGAGAGCCTTTACTTCCAGGACACACTTGGTCCCAACTTTCTTTGAGTGGTAATTTTTTAATTTTTTATTTACTGATAGTAGAGAGATAACTTATGATGGACTCCAGGTTCTTATATGACCTAGTAAGGACTAAACCATATTGTTTCAGTATGATATTTTCCAACAGTCATGCCTAATTAAAGGAATTTTACTAATATATATCTTCCATTACCCAAAAGATTAGATTCTTCAATAATTCTTTTGTCTTATAATGGTGGAAGGGTAATATTAGTGGTGAGGATCCTCATCAATTATGATATTCTTCAACAACTTCTAAGGAGATATATTTTCAATTGTAACCAAAGGATTGGACTTAGCATGGACTAGAGACCATTTGGTCTTATTATCTGATCAGAATAAAAAGGAGACCTTGGTCTTGAACTTTACTTGACCGAGATAATAGGAGAGAAAGATCTCAGCTTGAACAAATAGTAGCTTTTTCACCATCTGAAGACTTGTTGCTTGTATCTTATTGATTTCATGATACTTAATCTGTAGATTATTTCAATTGGAGAAGTGGGGTGAACACAGAGCACCAATTAACTCTTTCTATTACCAATAATATTATTGGAACACATAAGGTGACCAATAGGAGCTTGTTTACATTTAGTTACTAATGTGTTTTATGTCAACCAATCAGATACCAGGTAATATTGTGCTATCAGAAATTTAGGATCAAACTGAGATAGGCAAAATCCCTCAAGAAAACCATGAAACAATAGACACTTTAAGAGGGTATAAAATAATATGTGAGAAGATGTATAATAAGCCTTTCTCTATCAACAAAACCTCTATTTCTTGACACTTCTAGCTTTGTAAGGTGACACTCCACTTGTCAGTCCTTTTACTTCCTAGAACCTTCTTGCCCTTAGTAGAGGAAGTGTGTACTTG
>CAJVPT010003554.1:0-15024 GCA_910592055.1 Acaulospora colombiana
GCAGTAGTCATATTTTACTCTTCTTGTTTACTTTTTCTCTTCAAAAACCCTCTACCTAAGAAGTTAATGACAAGAAAGCTTTTCTAGAAAGAAAAAACCAAATGAAAAAATACCCTTATTTTCTTTTCTATGGAGGTTTCAAAGTCTAGAAAGAAGTATGGGCCAACAACTCCATGTCAGCCTGAAAAACTGACATCACTACCATAGGCAGAAATGGCTTTTTTTTTTGTGTATTGTAGTTCTTTCCTGATTTTTCTGAAAGATTTTGCCTACCCCTGAATTTTCTGTTACACCAGATTTTGGATGGATTAATTGGCTGAATATTGGGATTGGTTGCTCTATGGTTAGCAGAAATGTAAATAAGAATACACTGACATGTGATGTGAATGCATTTCCTAAGCTTCATAAGAACCTTAGATCCATTATAAGTTATATACTAGAAATGCGAATAGATAAACATTACATAAACTATAGTCTTCTTTCTCTTATTACTCTCTGAAAATGTTATAGCTATGGAATAAGTATCTCTCCTATTAGAATAGAACCTCAAGAACTCATACTACTCACAAAGACACAACCATTTTTTCATTCCATAATTATTCTAAGGTTTTTTCATTCTGATTCAAATGGTTTTTTTACCCTTGCATGACACAAAAATATTACTGAACTTATACACTCTCTTTGAATATACTCAGTATTGGTAACAGGCCATAATCATCATGATCAAAAAAAAGATATACTTCTTCTTTCTTGAAACTAGCAAGTCTATCATAATATGTTAGTTGGAAGGGATTTGAAAGGATTGAAGATCTAATAAGGAATGTCTAATTTTTTCTAGATAGTAGTAGTAGTAAAAATTTAATCCAACTGAATATCTCCAGGCAACAAGCTACCCGGTAAATCTATTAAATGTTGGATTTTAGGAAATTTAGTAACATAAATGATATATGGCTTCATGTGACAACCTTTGTAATTTCTGCATTAATTTATATATTATTTTATCAAAGTCAATAAACATGGCTGAGCTTTCGTTCCAAAAAAATATATATATATATAGTTCTAGATTATTTGGTTTAATTATATTATTAATTTTCTTATAAGAAATTTTTTCAAAAACAGTGAGAGATAAAAGTTTTTATCACAAATCAATATAATAATAATATAATTAATATTACAATAGAGATTAGTTTTTTCTATAGTGCTGTGTTCAACAGTTGTTTAAGATCAAAAAACTTCTTTCTAAATGAATTGAAAAGGTTTCTTTTATCTGTTTTAATAATTCTAAATAACAAATTATTTCTTTTCAATCTAACCTGGACTTATCTAAAAAGAAAAAAAGAAGATATTCTCAAAAAGAAAAACTTTAAGGAAAAAAGAAACTGGATAAATAAGCAAGTAAACAACCTTTATCAAAATAATTTTTATTTGCAAAAGCATATGTATATACTGTTTATAGTAAAAATTTTATAAGTCATATTTAATTAAAAAAATACTGCAATAGTATTCATAAACATGAAATTATAAAGATAGAAAGACCCAAAGAATCTTGCAAAAAAAGCAAAATAGAAAGCTATTATTTTTAATAATGAATATACTATTACTTTGGACAATCCAGGATTAGATACTTCAAGACATATAATTATGGTTTATTATGATAATCTCAATAAAAAAGAAGTTTAAAAGATGATCAAGAGTATAGATAACAAATATAACAACTACTAGATAACTATCAAAAATGGTATAATAATTAATATAAACAATTATATGCTATTTAATAGTTTTTTTGATTTAATTATATGTGGATTCATGATTACTTTGAAACCATTTTTGATATTACAGTATTTAATAATTTTATAAAAGGTAGTTTAAGCATATCAATAAGTGATTCAGAATTCTATAACAAGTACAAAAGTATTTTACTAATATTATAAAATACTAATTAAGTAAACAGCTAGCTAGTAAAATATATAACTATATATACTATATACTTGAAGTAATTTATTAATAAATCGTGATAAAAGAAGAAATTCATAAATTACTTCAAAGTACTCAAAATCTATAATACAATATAAAAAATTATAACAGTTTTATAATTAGATTACTTCTAAAAATTGATTTAAGAAAAATTAAGAATTATTAAATACACTCTTTTATTAGGCTAGTTTATATTTTTTTTTCCTATAACTCTTTGTCAGACTAGTTATGTGTGCTTTATTAAACAATTGTAAGCTATATATTATATATATATTGTTAAAGCTAAATCTCTAACTAACTCACTTATCAAAGTCTTATATTTATCTAGGACTCTAAGTACAACTTTGGGAGTAATTTATCACTCCATTAGTAGTTCAAGTAAAAACCCTTCCAACTTCTAATATCATAATCTATAGATAACTACTGCGGATCACTGCATGAGATTCTGACAAGAATCAAAATCCTAATCACTTCATTCCATATTTAATCCCATTTCTTATAATTTTTATAAGGTTTTTGTTTTCATTCTCTTTTTCTTCTTTTCTTTGTCTTATACTTTTGTGACCAGAATTATCTTGCAGATCTTGTCTACTTACTTCTTAGATTTTCTTATATTTTGCTCTTCTATCAATTCTTTGTTCTTGTTTCCATTCAATAATTTTTTCATATCTCATATTCCAGACTTGTTTTTGGATCTGGTTACAAACCTTCTTTTGACTTTTAGAATTCATTTTTTTACCATTGTTCCCAGCTTCTTTTTATAGCAATTTAGGTTAGCAGCTTCTTTGATTGCATTACCTTCTACTAATCCTGCACAAAAGTTAAGAGTGCCAAACTGATTTACAAGACTGATTCTATTGCTTATTTATCTAATTCATCTTTTTCTCTTCTATTGTCAATACCATTTTTTCATACACTTTTCTCTTATGTTCTTGATACAACTTGTCGAATTCTTTAAGGAAAGTTTCAGATTCTTTTTGCCATGCCACTAGAATTTCAATCTTATCATTAGAGCATTCTAATAAATGTTTTATTGTCTCTTGATACTAATTGCATACTATATATCTTACTTACTTGTATAGGTCTGGTATTCTTATTATTAGCTTGCTTAAGGTGGATAGTTCATCATTGGTTAATTTAACAAGAAAGCTTTTTTTCTGTGAACTTTTAAAGGAGATATCCCATATATTTCCATTCTTTAACCTATTCTATGCCAGATTTCATAAGTAGACTTGATGCTTGTGAACTTGGTGATGCCATTTTGTCTATATTCTATATTGCTGTATTCATAATAGAGCCATTGATCTTTTATTGATTTGTTTGATAAACTGTCATATTAGACTATTTATCACTTTTTCTTGCCATATAGTTTCTGTGGATATCTTGCTTAATTTGAGACTTTTCCATTCTATTGCTGATAACTTTAATACCTCTTTGGTCAGTCAGTCTGCTTCTTCATTCCATGGATCATTAGAGTGAACTTTAATATTAGTCAATATTAGTTGGATATACTTTTTCTTTACAAGATCTAACATTCTTGCCCATAATGATCAATTCTTTTCTTTTAGCTATCTTTTGTATATCATTTTTGAATCTTCTTTCTCTAGCTTTTTTCATTTAAAAATACTGACTTGACTATCTATAAAGATCTTAACCATACTGTCTATCAGAGCTACTAAAGCTATTGTAACCAGTGCCACCAGTTCTATCCTTGTGAATAAGAGCCAGTTTTTGACTCCTGTCTAAAATTTATTTTATTTTCCAGCTTCTTTTGTTTGTATCCATGCTGCACCCATTTTTATATTTTTATTCCCATAGTCGATTAAGAATCTGTTGGAGTAGAAGGTTAGCTTCTCCTGTGATTCTTGATTGTGCTGAAGAATTTTAAGTAGATTATTTTTATATACTCCTTGCTTAACATTGCCTTGGGTATTTCTTGTTTCCAATCTTCTATTAATACTTGTTCTATTTTTTCAATTTGATCATTTGTTGAATATTGAGTTTCTGGGACTATACTCTTGATCATTATATATCTAGTTTCAATAGGGAACAAGGAACTTTTAGTGATTGTGCTCTCCTAGTATTTTTTTGATAGTTTAAGAATGATATAGTATAGACCAAATCTGATTCTATTTCTATACTAAATTCATTTCCATTTTTATTGTTTAGTGAGCATCCTGTGCATTTGATAAGGACTGTTTCTAGACCATCTTCTGTTTCCTGATAGTTGAAATGACAAATTATTGCAGTACCTTGACTGATCTCTTGAATCAGTTTTCCCCATACTATTTGTTGATTCTCTTTCTGGGTAAGAATTCAAGTTTTCTTTCTTTTATCTCTATTAGATTCAGGTTTAGTATATTTTGATAGCCACTTTTCTTCCCATCTCTTTTTTCAAAATATTGTAAGGCCTTTTATACTTTCTTTAGTTATAGTTCTTTATAGGATATCATATTATCCTGGGATAGGACCTTTGCTAATGCACTGAATAAGTTGAATCATTCTCTACTTTCTGAATTTTGTCGAGTTTTGGTTTATCAGCTGGTCTATGTACATTAACCTGTTATTTCACAAAGATAGTATTGCCTTTTTATATTCTTTTACTGTTAGGTATTTTTGAATTGGACTATTATCTTTGTCCATTCAAAAATATCATTCCACATCCAGCTCTGAAAAGTTAGTTCCAAGTCCTAAGTCAACTTTAAAACTTGAAATGTAAAATTTCTTTTATCATTGAGGTGACCTAAAGATTCATATTAAAGAATATTGTAGACTTACAGTACTTAATCTATGCTTGTTTCAATCTAATAATTGTAGTAAGTCCTGCTGGACCCTAATCGTTTATTCCATTACAGAATCTGATTATTTGGCTTTCTTTTTGGAGCATTCATATACTTTTAAGATTGTGTATCTTCGGATGGTAGATCACATTGTTGGTGATGAATCTACATAAGGCTGCTTTGTTCTTGAAGAGTTTGCAATATGTTGTTGTCAAGTTATTGCATATTTTCCAGAACAATATGCTATACTACATTCTAAACTCTATTCTCAGAATCAATACTCTATTTAGTATATAAAGGACTTGCTTATTAATCATTTTCTTGTTTTTGAGAACTCTAGTAACAGTATTGATTTCTTTTAAGACCCTTTCTTTGAGTTCATTTGCAATTTTCTGGTTATCTGTCTATATTTCCAAGAATCTTGCATCAGGAAATTTTTAAGCCAAAGATCTTCAGAGATTTTTGAGTGTTAATCTCCGAAGGACTTCTGGCATCATTAGAAGTCTCCGGAGTAAAAGTTATATATATAATGTCCAGAGATAATCAAAAAATTTTTCAAAAATCTCCGGAGATTATATTAAGACTTTTTAATAAAATCTCTGGAGATTTTCGAATATTTTTAAATATAATAAAATAAGTTTATATTAAATTATATATAAATATTATTAAAAATTGTATTATAAATATTTATTTTTATAAAAGATTATTTATTAAATTTATTTCACATTACATATTTATTCTTTTGCTAAGCTTATTGCCAAAGGATTTCTCTTCAATGATAAATTTGCGATGTTTAACATCAGATCATTTTCATTATTTTCAGTTAATTTCGAAGTTTTTAGAACTTCTATTTCACTATTATCACTTATTGATTCATCATCAGATTCATCTTCATTACTAGAATCTCCTTCCATGAATCTGATTCCTCTTATAATTTTTTTCTAAAAATATATATTAGTAAATGTTTTACGTTTCCAAAGACCTTCGAAGAACTTCGAAGCTTACCTTATATTTTTTAATTTTTACTTTTAGAACTGTTTCATTTATAGTAATTATTTCATTATACAGATTTGAAACAGATTGGCAAATTGCGATAGCAAATACCATTTGTTCAGTGGAGAGGTCTCCTTTTGGCTAAACTTTTTCAAGAATGCATTCCATTATGCTCTGATTCTCCTCTTCTAGAAGTTTGTGAAGATTATTGTAACATTCGGTTGTCTTGCGTGACTACTTTCATGTCATAATTTCAGTAGCCGATACATTGATGTTGATTATATCGAGTGAGTCTTCACCAAAAACTGAAAACATGGCATCGCGAACCTTCAAAGCTGTAGTCCCACAGATAGATCTATATTGCTTAATGAGTTATTAAATAAAATTAAAATGTTAATAATTTAAAATAAATACATATGATTTATTGAACTTACTTCTTGGCGAATATGCTTTTCATAGTATGTTTTTCATCATTTTCTTGAAATTCCTTTGTAGAACTCTGAATGTTTCTTCTGAAAAAATTCATCAGTTTGCTTGCGAAAGTCTTCAGATTCCATATATATTTTTTCTTTAAACAATTCTTTCACAATTCCCCTGATCATCTTTTAATAAAATAACAAATATATTATTGAAGTTCTCCGAAGATTTTTAACTTTTAACTTATGTCAATAAATTCTTGTTTGATAATTAAATATGTACTTGTATAAATTTCATTTTCAAGGTGGGTGACCTTATCCACTACATTTTTTTGCTATTTTAGCAACTAATCCATATTCTTATGGAGGGCTTCGTTGGACTTCAAAATTCTCTCAAGAAACTATCATGATCTAAACAAATAGTTAGTATTTATTTATATATGTGCTGTATTCTTTTAATATACCTGAAGTTTCTTCATACATCCAAGCTGGGCACGATACAGTTTAGTGGATACTTTCAGAGGTTCGTGGATACTTGTGAAGAACATCTTTATCTACATTAAGCAGAGACATTTTTCTCGAGGTTTCAACATGATCACGAGACTTCGAAAAACTTAATGCAAATTTGGAGCCCCACAAAAAACTTCTATTACATTTTTCTTTTTTACTGAAAGTTTTACCTGAAATAATGTTTTAAAACATGTTATGCATTTCTTGTTTTTTATTTGACATTAAGGAAATTGTGAAGAACCTTAGAGGCTTATATAACATAAATCCCAAGAAATTATGTCACTTTATAATTACATACAAATCTTCGTTACTATTCGAAAATGATTTCATGGTTATAAATATTATTAGCTTGCTTAAAAAATAAAGTAATTTGTTTTGAAAATATAATCATCAAAATGTTGACGTAATAATTTATAAATTAAAATTTTGATTGGTCATGGTTGAACAATACTTTATTGGTTAATTCTACACACTTTTAAAGATTTCCGGAGGTTTAATAAAAGTAATAAATATTTATTAAATATTTATTTATTTTAATACATTATAAATTTTCACATATTTTTAAAAATTTTCATTATGAAAAAACTCTGGAATTTTTTATTATAAAAATTTTTGAAGATCTTTGAAGATTTCCAGTGATTTTTTCAAAAATTTTTGAAATTTTTTTATGGTGGAGATCTCTGGGAGATCTCTGCCCAAAAAATTTCCTGATGTGCTTACTCTTTTCTATCTAACTTTCTAATTACTTCTTTATTGATTCCTGCAAAAACTTCTTCTGGATAGTAGTTAAGATTATTAATAGTAACTATTACTAACTTGTTGCTGTTGATCTGAGAATTATTTGCTTCGTAAAAGATTCTTGCTATTTTTAAAATCTTTTCTATATCTTCTTTGGACCTTGCTATCTATGTGGTATTATTCATAAAAGCTATGACTGTGTGTTATGATTCTAACTTTTTAATAATGGTATTATTTAAATCAGGATTCTATAAGACTTCTATTTTGTATTCTTATTCTATGTCTTCTTGGATTTTGCATAACAAAGAGTTATAGAAAATTCTTCACATCAATAGTGAGATGGTTTCTCCTTGATCTATTCTATCTCTTGCTCTTATTGGTTCTATGAGATCATTCTAAAATATTACTTTAAACTCTCTATTTTGGAACAGGCTTATTATAATCTTGATAAACCTTTGGGTACTTTGATCTTTTCCATTGCTTTGATTAGCATTTCTAGACTAATGGTATTAAATATCTTGGCTATGTCTTGAAAGAGTATCTATAGCTCTTTTTTGTTTTTTCTTATATCTTCGCAGATGTTATTGAGAATTTGAATAGATTTTGCTATACTCTCTTCTAACAATCCTATATAGTTGGAACCCCTAAGGATATTGTTGATTTTGCAAGTGTTTCCCATTCTGGTGATTAGAATTTTGATAAGGCACTTTCTGGTAACTTCCAGTAGTACGATTGGTCTTGTATTTATCAATTCATACTCCATGGTTTGGATTTAACTATTGGGTATATGTGGCTTTGTTTCCAACATATACTATAAATATAACTTCACATCTTAAGAAGATATTCAGCATCTTTTACAGGTATTCTTTTTCTTCTTGACTCAATTTCTTTAACATTTTATAGCTAATTTGGGATTTTTTTGGGGCTTTGTTATTTGAAAGCACATGGAGAGTTTCTTCCAATTCTTTATATATAATCGATCCTAGATGATTGTTATACTATATATCTTGGATGTACTGCTTGGAATCATATTCCTTTTTCCATTTTTCAGTAAAATTGGCAAAGTTGACATCTTGCTTTTTGAAGGTCTCTTGATGGTATCTTCTCATTTCTTTTTCAATTTTTTTTTTGTTTGTCATTATGTATTCTATACTATCATGCTTGACTTTGACCTGGTCAAGTATTATTTTGCTTCTTTCTTTATTTGTTAGTAAGTTTACAATTTTTTTTTTATTATGTTTGAAATCATCATATCTTAGTTCTAAAGTTGATTTGATCTCCTCTCTTACTTTTTTGGCTTCTAAGTTTTTACTTATAAACTTGAGCCCTTCTATTGTATCTTTGATATCTTTTTTCAAGGATATCCAGAAAATGTTGGAGATGTTGAATTGGATATAATAGTTTTTTATCTGATGATGTGAATCATGGGTGGCATTATGTTTTTCAATAGTCACACTGAACTCCTGTTCTTTATTATTTCTTTTGATACTTCCGCTTTCTTAAAGACTGTTTTTAATTGAAGAGCTCTTTTATATTATATAAATTCTGGACTATGTTTATATTGTTTTACCTTATTTGATACTAGTTTTTTGGTTTCTAATTTGTTAAAAGCTGCACTACAAATTAGATCTTCAAAGGTTTTTCAGATTTATTTGTTAGTAGTTTTCTTTCATTTTCATTAGGTTCCTCATTAAGAATAGGCTTCAGAAAAGTTTTGAGTTTATGGTTCAGGTTTTCTCAAAAGGCTTGCCATTGTTTGAAAGATGTTTTTTTTAAATCAATCCTTCGTATTTTGGATGTTGTGCAGTGTTTAATGGTCTTGTTTCTTGTAAATAAATTATCATTCTGTAAGGTTACCAAAAGTATAGTATGATTACTTTCGATAGTTTTTTTTATATCTTGATTATCAAATTATAGGATTGTATATTTTACCAAGCTCTGTGACATCCAGATAAAATCTATTTTGCTACTACTTGTGGCATTTTGCCTTGTAGGAGTTTTGTCTTTCCCTTCTCATATTACCTGTATATCTAAAAATTCTATTCATCAAGAAAGTTAAATAGAGGAATTTCATGTTGCCATGAGGGTATAAAACATGTCCTGGATAATAATGCTCTATTCTCTAATGGGTTGTATGCTGCATTAAAGTTATAGATTAAATTGTGTAAAAGTCTTACCCATGTTTTTTTCTAATATAGCTTATTAGATTGTCTTGTACTTTCTTGCATCTATATTTACTGTATCTAATGGGATATAAATCTGTATAATGTAGATTTTGTTCTTTTTTGTCAGCATGTTAATGGTGATAATATAGCCATTTACCTCCTCAACTGATGCTACTTGTTTTTTGAAATCTTTTATTATTAATAGACTTACTCCTGAATCATATAAAGTATCTTTATTAGTACTATGAAAGTGTTTGTATTCTTTCTGATTACTGAAAGCCCATTTTGTATTACTGTGCATTAGCTTGGTCTCGCACAATCCTATTATTCCTATACCTTGTTCACTTATATCTTCTATAAAACTATGTTGATTAGTTATATTAGCGATACCTCATATATTATATGTGTCTATTCTTATTACCCTTTTTTTAATGTCATTTTCCTCATCTCTGTTGTTACTTTGCTTTTCTTTTTCTTTTTCTTTTTTGTTTAGAAAGTTAGTTTTTTTACTTTGTAAAAATTTTTCTAGGTTCAAATTATCTAATTGTATACTGTTATGCTCTTTTTATTGATGTTTGCCCTTTTTTGAAGTTTATAATAGAAATAAATCAGGCTTGTTTTTCCTCTGATTATTTTGAATAACTGGTGCATCTTTTTAGAAGTGATTTGCCCCTTTTCTACTGTATCTTGTTAGTCTATTAGAAGCTATTCTATCTTTTAATCTGGTTATTCTGCCACTTAACTTTTCTAAGTTGTTTAAGATATGGTATAGGAGTTTTCTTCATTTCCTATTTCTGTATTTGATACATACTTGTCAAAACTACTGTACTGGCTAGGCCTTGGATTGCAAATAGGTTCTCTATTACTTCATGTGACTGAATTCTTAAGTCTTGAGTTCTATAGAATCTTTTTTAATCTCTTGGAGATGGATCTCTTGGGTGTTGCCTTTTTGGAGGTCGATGATTCTTATTATAAAAGAAGGAGAAACTGATTGATTCGTTATCAGATAATGAGTCTATAGGTGCCTCATTGTCTATTTCAACTTTTCTATTTTGTGCTTTGGCTCTTTTTCTTTCAGTATTATAGGTTTTTTTATTTTCTATTACTATATTTTTTATACTACATGATAGATATAGCCCTTGTAAAAAAATATATTGTTTAGAGACTTTGTTGAGAGCCTTTCTTGATACAAAACATATGACTGTAAAGTTTTATTTCTTCAGTATAAAGGATTTCTTTAAATGTAACATGCTTTCGCTTCTATACTATTGAGTATCCTGGCTATCAAACTTGAGTAGGACTTGTTTGTGCCTAGTAGTCTTGCAGAGTTTTTATTTCTTTCTATTAAAATGTCATTAATCTCTCTATCTGGCAGTTCTTTCTTAGAGAAGATAGTTTTAGTAGGTTCTATTCCTAAGGGATCATCCATAATGTTTCTAGGTTTGTCTTTAGATAGCTATATCATTTAATATAAGCCTTGACCCTTATTTTTGTTTTGACCTTGTAGATATATATATTTTGTACCTCATTATATCTTTTGAGATATTCTTTTATAAGGTGTTATAAAGTTTTGTATACTATATCTATTAGGCTAACATGCTATATATTCTCTTTCTCTTCCTCTTTTCTTGATTGAAAGACCTTTTTGTCTAATATCTCTATATTTTGTGTTAGGTTGATACTCGTATTTTCGAGTTGTTATAGACTAAAATCTTCTTTCTTTCTATTTATCTCTTCTAAATATTTGAGAAGATCTTCTTCTTCCTCTAGATAAAAACTTAACCATTCATTTTCATTGATAAATTCTTTGTGAAGAAGATTATACTTGTTTTGTGACAATTTTAATATACTATCCAAGTATTCCTTGATCTCTTCTTCATTCTTTCCTAAAATATTGACTATTATTGCTCCTACTTTGTATTTGCCTTTTTTGTTTATGAAATAAGGGTTTAGTGGTAGGTTGCTTGCCTGTTTCTTGTTACGTAAGAGCTGTACTTGCTTATATTATAGTCTTGAATTTTGCCTTTAAAAGTTTCTATTTCTATTTTCTCCTGTTTTTGATCTTTTGCTATTATTATTTTATTATTTAATATTGATTCACTTTCTATATTAGTAGTGATCTCCATTGGAATTGATGGTGTTTTTGTCAATTTTTCTTTGATTATCTCCAGGTATCTATCTTTTATATAGAATTGAATCAGATCCTCTTTCTTTCTCATTTCTTTATACCAAAGAAATATGATATATTATATAAGAATTTGTTTCTTATAGAATGTTGTATTATCTATTCCTAGGATTTTTGCAATAATGCTGTCCAGTATGATATATGTTTCTGAAGCATTTGCTATCATACCATTGTAATTGGTTATATCTTTTTATTTGATAATTTGTTGCATAGCCCATAATTTGTCTATTTTATCATGCTTTTTTATCAATTTGACTAGCATATTAATAATATTGTCTTCTCTATTGTTTACTATCTAAAGTATCTATTTTGCTTTATTTATGATAGAATATACTGTATGTGTATTGTATGGATGTCTTTTTAACCATATAATCAGATAAATGCTGTTATATATTATTTTTCTGATTGATGTACTGTATATGATAATAAGTTACTATATTGATATTAGAGAGTCTATAACATATGGATTCTAAATATTTACATATCCAATATTTGTTTATTAACATGTAACTGACTATGATCAACTGTTGATCTTACTTTAGATAATACATACTGGCTAATTATATACATTTTAGATTGTTGATCTTTTATGTCTTATTATTTTGTTGCAGATTAATCAACTTGTTTTAATACATATTAATTAAATAAAAAATTAATATGTTCATATTTGCATAACATGAATTAGTTGATCTGGAGTTGTTATATTGTTATGATCTTTTAGCTGTTTGATCAAAGAGACTTGGACATCCTCCTGAATTTCAGTTAGTTTTGAGGTTGTGCTGATTTATCAGTGTAATTTATTACTTCTGAAACTTTTTTTAGTGCCTAGAAAAAAGTTAATCTGCCCTGACCTGGCTAAGAGCTTTGTGGAGTTGTGGTTAAGTCTCAAGAAGCCTACTGTAAATCAGCTTGTTTTTGCTTTTTCTCCTTCTTAAAAGCAAAAATGATCTATTTTTCAAGCTAATCAAAATTCTTATCCTATAGTTGCAAAGTAGATTTTGTTACCTAAAAGTATATGGTTGTGTTTTCTGAAACTTGCTCTTGTATAGAAGAATTTTTGTAAGTTTTTCAAGAAAATTATCCAAAAAGAAAATTTTTGAAAAAATGTGGATTAGCGGAATAAAATTTTAATTTACTGTCTTTATTAGGCTAGTTTATACATATCTTGTAATATATTTATCATATAACTATATTATATGTAAACATTATTTTATAATAAATAAAGGATATAGAACCTTATCTCTTAATCAAGTCTTTCAGGTGATGAGAAGACTTTTCTAGAAAAAAAGTTTATGTCTTCAAGTTTCTAATCTAATTAAAAAAAGTTTTAGTAAAGGTTTTTTTATTTTAGTCTATTATAATTTACAATTTAATTAAAAACAAATTTTATTAAATTAATAAATAAAAGATAATAAAAAATTTTTAATATAATTAGTTATAAAATATTTAATTTAAAATAAAAAGGTTATTTAAAAACTAATAAGCAAAGTTTTTAAAAATCCAAATAAAAAATTAAAAAAACAACATTAGATTTTTAAAAAAAATCTTGAAAAAATCAATTTAATTATTAAAACATTAAAAAAAATAATAATAAACAAACAAGTTTTTTGTATTATAAATTAAGTATTAATATTATTTTTTTTAAATCCTTTGTTAGACTAGTTATGTGTACTTTATTAAATAATTATAAACTATATATTATAATATAAATTGTTAAAGCTAAAAACTCTAACTAGCTCATATATTTTTATAATTATTACTTTAAGTACAACTTTGAGAATAATTTGTCACTTCATTAAGAGTTCAAGTAAAAATCCTTTTAACTTCTAACATTATTACCTACAGATCACTATTGCAGATCACTTTTTTAAGTTTTTACAAAATTCAAAATCAAACTATTTTCTTTTAAACCTAATCCCTCTTGATAAAATATCTTTCCAGTTTTAATTTTCTGGTTTTTCTTTTTCTGACAATGGAACTTTTTTTCTCAATAGTATAGTTTTACGATTTTGAGAAATAAAAGATCTTTTTATCTTATCATTTATTTATATTCCTTGTATTTTTTTCCATTCTATTATTTTTTCATATCTTACATTTTAGACTTTCTTATAAAATCAATTGCATATTGTATTCTATATCTTTTTTATTTACTTTCTTACTTCTTTTTCAACTTTTTTACCATGATATTTTAGATTCATCAATTTAAAAATTAGTTTGCTTCTTATTAGTTCTACATAAAAACTTAATATACCCTAACTTGTTATTGAAGTTTATTTTACTAATCTAGATATTCATTTGTTAACTTCTCCCATTTTTTCTTTATTGTCTACTGTCAGTTCTATATTCTTCTCTACAACTTTCTTTTTTCTTTTTTGCAAGAGTTCTCTAAAGTTCTTCAAAATTCTTTTGAGACCTTTATTCCATGCTTCTTTTATTTACTTCTTATAAATTGAATATTTTAGCAAGTAATTGATTGTCTCTTCTTTACAAGAATCATATATAATATATTTTACTTGCTTATATAGATCCAGCCTTCTAATTGCTAACTTACTTAATATTGATGGTTTATTATTTATTAACTTAATAAAAAAACTTTTTTTATAAATCTTAGAAAGATGTGTTCATTCATTTTTTTCTATATTAGATCCCATATATAGTCTTGTTGTTCTTTAATCTGATGGCTCTATTTCTTTTCAGTTTTGTTTTGTGCTATTTATTGATATACTATAATCTTATTGTTTACTTTTTTAATAAACTGTTTTATAGGATTACCTAAAGTTTTACCTTGTTACTTATTTTTGATAGAGATTTTATATAAGATAAGATTTTTTTATTCTATCATAAGAAGTTTGAGAGCATTTTTGACTAAAACATTTGCTTTATTATTATAGAGATCATTGAAATATTTCTTGATCTTGATAAGTTTTTTATCTAAACTTTTTTTCTTGTTTAATTCTATAATATATCTATATTCTTTATTAATTTTTTATAGTTAATATATCTTTATATATATTTGATTTACAGAATAATACAAAAATGACTCTTTCCACTGATCCCTTGACCACACACAAAAAAGACATTTGCAAGAAGTTTTTATACTTCTGGGCTAATAAAGTCTTACCACTTTCTTTAAACCAACTTGAAAAAGCTTTAAGTGCCATCAACCACCTCCTCCCTCTTCTTGTTTACTATCCTCTTCAAATAAAAACTTGACTTCTAGTGATCTTAAAGGTCAAGAAATACCTTTTCTACCTATGGCAAGA
>CAJVPT010003555.1:0-15017 GCA_910592055.1 Acaulospora colombiana
TTAATTAGAGGAATTATCCAAATTAGTAAAGGAGTGAAATATCATTCCCTAGGTTGCATTTAGAGAAATAGTTTTTTCGACAACAAGTGAGTCAGTATGTGAAAGTTATAACAATTTGTAAATACTTAATATATATATAATAAAGACACGCCATATTGACCTGACTGCGGATTAAAAAAAAAAAATATTAATTACTTGATATTATTTTGTTGTAATTATTGATCTTATCAATATAGAGCTTTATTGTACTATTATAGTAAATCTTAATCAAACATGTTTTGAAAGCTGACTCTTATACATACAGTATATATATTTGTACTATCTATTAATACAATATATTTTAATATTGAAGGATTGGATATTTGTATATTAAGCTATTTTATCTTGAGAAGATTTAATATTCATCTAAGTCTTAAAGAATTTGAAATTATTTGATTTATCAAATTGATCTCTCTTTCTAAGATTCTTTATAGTATTAAAAAAGGTGTTAACTTGCATTGACCTGACTATAAGTTTTGTAAAATTGATATTGGTTCCCTTTTTTTGACTGTGAATTAGTCATTATTTGTTTGTTCTTTTCTTTATTAAGTGAAAAAGTAAAGCAATTGATAGATATATAATATATAGAAGTCTTTTATTATTACCTAGTTTGAAGTATTCAATACAATATTATTTTATATTGAATTGTTTTTTTTGTTTTGTATTGTTATTGTAAAAATATATTTCTTGTGTTTGATATTTTCTTTTTTATTTAAGTAATTGCCTAAAAAGAAAATTCTAAGACTTTGAAGATTTTTAATAAATTTTTTTTTTAATTTTCTAAATTAATTATTTAAAAGTTTATTTATTTTGTTTTAATTATTTATTTATATATAGTAAAGGACAAAAAAAAATTATCTTTTTTCAAATATATTTTATTTAATAAAGAATTATTTAAAAAAAAATTTTTTAATACCCTAAGTTAGACTAGGTATGTGTACTTTATTAAACATTTCTATACTTTACATTATTAAATGTTTTGCTAAAGCAAAATCTCTATCTAACTTATTCGTTTCTATTTTAAATTTCTTAAAACTCTAAATACAACTTCAGAAGTAATTTATCATTCTATTAGTAGTTTAGGTATAAACTCTTTCAACTATTAACTTCATTATCTGCAGGTTACTACTGCAGATTACTCTTTAATGTTCTAACTGGGCTTAGAATTCCAACCACTTCATTTCATACTTCACTCTTTTTAAGACTTTCATCTTTTAGTTTTCCTTCTTCTGATAATAGTTCTTTTCTTATTAAGAATATAGTTTTCTGGTCTAAAAGGATTGGGGATCTTCTTGTCTTGTCTTTTCTATTAATCCTCTAAATTTGTTCTCATATAATAATCTTTTTACATTTTATGTTTCAAATTCTTTTTCAAACTTGATTGCAAACTCTTTTTTGTATCTTTATTATTCATTTTTAGCTTCTTTTCCTATACATTTACCATGATATTTTAAATATGCCATTTCTAAAATGAGATCTTTTCTTACAAGGTTAGCACAAAGCTTAGAGTATCTTGACTAGTTATAGAGGTCTATTTTACTAATCTAGAAATCCACTTGTCAAACTCTTCTTTCTTATCATCGATATTTTATTTGTTACTTTTTTTTTTAACCTCCTTTCTTCTTTTTCATAGAAGCTGTTTAAAACTTCTGAGAGTTCCATCTATTTATTTCATGCTTCTTGAAGTTGATTTTTATAGATTGAACATTCTAGCAAATATTCTATTGTTTCATCCTATTGGCTATATACAATGTACTTCGCTTGCTTATATAGGTTAGATTTTCTTGTAGTCAATTTATATAATATTGATAGCTCATTATTAATTAGTTTGATGAGAAAACTTTTTGTTAAGATTTTTTGAAAGATATATCCCATATATAACTATCTTTTATTTTTTCTATATTAGATTCTATATGTGATCTTACTATTCTAAAATTTGATGATTCTATTTTTTCTCCATTTGATTTTGCTGGATCCACTAATAGGCAATTATTTTGCTATTTGTATTTTTAATAAACTATCTAATTGGATTATCTAAGATTATATTTTGCCACCTGATTTCTGTAATGATCTTGTGGAAGTTAAAATCTCTCCATTCAATTGGTAGAAGTTTTAGGGCTTCTTTGGTTAAGGCATCTGCTTCTTTATATAAAAAATTATTTAAATTAAATTAAACTTAAAATATAAATACTTAAATACCTAAAAATTAATTTTATGTAAGATTATTTTATAATAATTATTATTATTATTATTTTATAATTTTATGTAAGATTATTTTATAATAATAATAATTATTATTATTTTATAATTTTATGTAAAATTATTTTATAATAATAATTATTATTATTATTTTATAATTTTATTTTAATAACTTTTTCCACTGATCAATTTTACTATTAATTTCAAAGCAATGTTCATTAGAAGTTTTACACTTTTGTATTAATAAAGTTGCTATACTTTCATTAAATATACTTTATAAATATACTACAAAGTATCACCCATCCAGTTTTATCTTTTTTTCATGCCTCTAGTTGGCTTGAGTGTTGGTTTCGAGACAAAAATGCATGAGGTAGAATGACTCCTAATGGCAAGAAAGGATACTTAGGAAGAAGACTTTTGATTGAAGACTCCCCTTCAAAACTCTATAATAGGCAGGCAGGTTTACAGGAAGAGTATTCATCAAAGGTTATACCATGTGTAGTAGTCTTATTTTTTAGAAAATTTACTAGACTCCAAGCTTCCTGAAGCTTGTAAATAAATTTTTAATTTTTTTAAAGGAAATTTTGCTTACCCCCTTTGACCCTGAATTTTTTATTACACCAAATCTGCTGGAATTTCATTGACTAGAGATTTGGAATTAGATAATATCATCAGTAACAAAAGATAAATAAGACATATACATGTTTCACGTATCCTTTTTCATATTACCACTCTTGCAAATTGGTGTTGTTCTTACCATAGTCATCAACTTAATTCAATATAAGCACTTTAAGAATTATATATACTTAGGCCTATTTGTTGAAACTGTATTCTCTAACAAAATTGAAAAAGAAAGAGTCCATCCAACCATGGTAAAAGTTACAAGACACTTCAATTGTTTTTAGTATTGAAGTTACCTATTTTTGATAGTCAAGTAAGTTCTAGTAGCTCTTATAGATAGGCAAAGATCTGTTTAAATTTTTATAAAAAACAAAACAAAGTGGATAGAAGGTTTTTTCCAACTGGTGGATTTTTTATTCCTGATTTATAGTTTGTGGAAGAACTACAACTGAAGATCAATATCAAGACTTTTAACACAACTTCCCTTAAGTATAATTACTTTGACTGCCAGTGATATCTACCAATCTTACTTCTAGTAAAAGTACTTATTAAAAACTATTGTCAGATTGAAAGATTTCCTAAAGACTTAGCCTGACTTTGGAAGAGTTGCACCTTTTTAAATAAGCAGCTTATACTTGAAGCTAGTATTATCTTTAGAATTGGATCATCAATCCCCTTATAGGTTTTAAGGCATCCTACTAACCGTAGGTCTCATTTGATCTTTGAATGAGCAGTCCCCTAGGTAGACTTCCAGATAAGATAGTATCAATAAAGCTGTTCTTTGAAACCATTCCTCTCCCATCTGAAAAGAAAAAGAGGTAGAAAAAGTCATCCATCTTCCTTTAAAAGATAACAAGACATAATACTCCAGTGGATAATCTGTAAATATTGCTTTCTCCTTGATATTAGTTTCAGTGAATAATCGATAGTATAGAAAAATTTTAAGTCTTCATCTGACAGTGCTCTAATGTTTTTTCTTTATATTCTTGTACTAGTTTAAAAGTAATTTTAGATTAGTCTCTCCAGGTTTAAAGTAGTAATATGCTCTTTGATAAACTATTAGGTTTTAAAAAATTTAATAGTACTTTTAATAGTTGTAATAATTTCAATGTATTTTGAATTTTATTCTATTATTACTAATAAATATAGGTAAGCTGACAATTAAAAAAAAAAAAAAAAAAAATTATTTTAATTAAAAAATTTTATATTATATATAAATTTTACAAACTTTTCTGCTAATCCTTTAACCACACACAAAAAAGATGTTCACTAGAAGTTTTTATACTTCCTTGTTAATAAAGTCTTAATACTTTTCTTAAAACAACTTAAAGTTTATACTTCAAAAGTCACTTCTACCCTTTCCTTATTGTCTATAAACCTCTTCACTCAAAAACTTGACTTCTAGTGATCAAGAAAAGTCAAGTAGTACCTTTGATACCAATAGCAAGAAAGTTCTCAAAGGAAGAAGAACTGACTGTAAATTATCGGAAGGTCTTTCTAACCTTTAAAGTGATAGGTTTATAGAGGTTTTCTGCAGTAAAAAGGCTTATTTTCTCCCTTTTTGATTGTCTTGACCCTCTTAGAGCTCCCATGTTTATGGTTTTCTAGAGAATTTTGCCTATCTCAGTTTGATCCTGAATTTTGGGTAGCACAAATTCTCATCAAAGGTTATTGGCTAACATGAAACACATCAGTTTTTAAAATGTAAACAAGCTCCTATTGGTTCACTCATGTGTCTCGATATATTATTGGTAATGTAAGAAAGAAAGTTTTAGAAAAAGTATTTCCTTCAATTGTGTATATTCAACCTTCAGAAAACAATTATAATACTAAAAGGTGAGTGACGAGTAGGAATAGAAGATTAATTCCTATCTCTCTTAAAGTTCCTCACGTAGTAAAAGACTTTCTTGGATAAAAGCTGAGGTCTCCAAGCTTCTATCCCAGTCAGGCAAAGTTCTTGAAAAGATTTCTCTATTCTGGTCAGGCAAACTCTTCTGTAATATGGCACTGGCCTCACTAGTAATAAGTGAATCCATACATCAGCAGAAGAATAAGTTCCTTAAATGTTCTTCTTGAATTCACTTTCAGAAATGGCTAAGTTCCTTAAACATTATAAAGCTCAGAGAATATCCCAATCAAATAAACCCCTTTTGAGAGGAAACTGTGAAATAAAGCAAGAACCTTTTGGAGAGCTTTGAATTTTATTTTCCTTTTCCCTTTTCCCAATATCAATTTTAGCAATTCATCATTTTTTGGGATAATCTACAGTGACAAACTGTTGGCAATAACTCTGGTTGACTTAGAGGCACTATTGTCAAGCTACTAGAAGAGTGAAATATTGTTACCTAAATCTGACTTAGAGTACCTAGTTTAGACTTAATTTTGTTTAGTTTGAACTAGCTTAGTGAACTTCTCATATTTTTTTAATAGTGTAGTCCTTTAACTAATAATGTATAACAACGAGTTAATTACTTTGTAAAAATTTGTAAAATATTTAGGTATTTCTCAATATCTCAATAAAGACACACCATTGCGATATGATTGTGAATTAAAAAAAAAAAAAAAGTATATAAAAATACTAATTATAATTATATATAATAATTATTTAAAAAAATATAATATTAATTGTCTTATTTTATATTTTGAAGGACTTTATTTTATTTATATTTTTCCAGTGTATGATTCAGTAATTTATTATTTTTGAAATAATCTATAGTAACAAACTATAGGTAATAATTCTATTACATAGAAATTATAACTAATCTATCATAGGAGTATAATAGTGTTTCTTAAATACAACTTGAATATCTAGTTTTGATTTTGTTTTATTTAATTTAAACTAGTTTAGTGGACTTCTTATATTTTCTAAATAGTATAGTCTTTTAACTAATAATATATAAAAATAAATTAGTCAATATATAAATAGTTTATATAATATTATAAATGTTTCTAATATTGTATTTTAATAAAAATAAACCATGATAATATAATTATAGATTAAAAAAAATTAATTGATTATCTTATTTTAATTATTAAATCCAACAAAAAAAAATATTATTGCAAAAATATTTTATTTTATTTTTTTTTAAACTCCAATTATATTACAATGGTTTGTCTTTATTAATAAATTAAAACAAATCTATAATAGTTTATAGACTTTTACAAAGTAATTAACTCATCTTTATATATAGTATAAGTACTCTAAGTTAGATTTTAGGAACAATATTATACTTCTCTAATAGATTGGTAATGATCTCTATCTACTAGAATCATTGTCAACAATTTGTTACTATTGATGGATTTGAAAATCAATGAATTGCTAAGTTAATAAAGGAAAGGAAAAAATTGATTAGAAAAAAGGAAACAATTCAAGGTCACAAAAAAATCCAAAAATAAAAACAAACTCTTCTCAAAAGGCATCTATCTGATTGAGATAGTCTTTTTGCTTCACTTGAACCTCAAAAGAAATCTTTTTTTTTACACCTGTAGCATTGGACAAGTCAATCTAACTAGTCCTTTATTTAAGTAAGTATTGGATTGAGATATCTCAAAAAAAGTATTTAAATCTCAGCTTTTTTCATTAAAGCTTTATCATTATCTGAAAAACTCAAGTAAAAGATAGGAATTTGTAATCCACATTATCTATCACTTGATCTTTTGATATTATAAAAGTCTTTATTAAGAGACTTAAGTTTTTTGGAAGCAAACATTTCTAGAACATTTTTTTCAATTACCAATGACATTATTGAAATATGTAAGCATAACCAATAGAATCTTGTTTACATTTCAGAAATTAATATATTTCATTTCAATCAATCACTTTTGGTGAGGATTTATGCTACTAAAAATTCAAGATCAAACTGTAATAAGCAAAATTCTTCAGAAAACTATGAAAGTGGAAGCTTTAAGAGAGTTAGAACAGTTTAAAAAGAAGAAAGTAAACTTTTTAACTACAATAAAACCTTTGTAAACCTCTCACTTCAAAGGTTAGAAGGATCTTCAGATATTTTACAATCAGTTTTTCTTCCTTTAAGAACTTTCTTACCATTGATATCAAAGGTATTATTTGACTTTTCTTGATTACCAAAAGTTATATTTTTGGGTAAAAAGCTTATAAACAATAAAGGAAGAATAGTAATAACTCTTGAAGTCAGTTTCAAGTTATTTTATGAAAAGTATTAAGACTTTATTAGCAAAAAAGTAAAAAAACTTCTTGCAAATATTTTTTTATATGTGATCAAAGGATTATTGCAAAAATATTTTATAATTAATAGATTAGATTTATTAATATATATTAATAAATAACAAAAACAATTAATTATATTATTATTATTTTTTAATTAACCCATAATCATATTGAAATAGCTTGTTTTTATTAAGATACTTGAAAAAAATATCAAAATAATCTGAGACTTTCTTATATAATGACTAACTTATCTTTATACATTATTAGTAAAAGGACTATACTACTTAAAAAATATAAGATATTCATTAAACTAGTTTAGACTAAACAAACATAGTCTCAATTAGTTATTCTAAGTCAAATTTAAAAAATTATATTAAGCTCTTCTAGTAGTTTAACATAGTGCTTCTAAGTCAATCGGAGTTATTATAAATAGTTTATCACTGTTGATTATCCTAAAAAATAATAAATTGCTAAAGTTGACATTGAAAAATAGAAAGATGAAAAACAACTTAAAGCCTTCCAAAAGGTTCTTGCTTCATTTTACAGCATCTTTTCAAAAAGGGTCTTGCCTAATTGATATGTTCTTTTTTGTTTTATTTAAACTTCAGAAAGAGTCTTCTTTATCATTACTCATGGTATCAGATAAATCTTTATTTAAGTATACACTGGATTGAGATCTTAGCTTCCACCTTAGGAAGCCTTTTTACTATCTGAGGAACTTATAAAAAGGATAGAATTTCTTTGTGCAAATATATTTCACCTTTTGGTGTTATAACTGTTTTTTGGAGATCAAACATATGTAATTGGAGTAAAACTTTTTCTAAAATTTCTTTTTTATATCCTTTATAATATAATAGAGATACATGAGTATAACCAATAAGAGCTTGTTTACTTTTTCTAAAATCTATATATTTCATATTAATCAATTACCTTTGATAAGAATTTGTATTACTCAAAATTTATGGTCAAACTGAAGTAGGCAAAATTCTCTAGAAAATTATGAAAGTAGTAGCATTAAGAGATTATCAAATAACTAGAAGGAAAAAAATAAGCTCTTCTATGTACATTAGAAATATTTGGGGACACCTAGAATCCCTGAAACATGTACGAATAGAAGAGCCCGCAGGAATACTGAAAATTGCAGCCATCTTTGGTAAATACCATGAGGCTCAAGCTGCATGCGAGATCAAGATCACTGATAATGAAATGACCAAACTAAGAGTAGTCTCACCGATCGGCACTACAGAAGGAAAGAACCACTCAATCAGGATCTGGGATATTCCCATTCACTACAATAAACAGGATATTGCCAGTTTATTCAATGATAAATCAACAATAGAATACACCATACTATAATCGGCTGGGGCGGTCCAATCCGGAACAGTCCAATTTAACTCAACAGAAGCATACGAAGAACAAGTTCGTAATTGGGCCCTATACAAGGATAACTATTGCATGTGCACATTTCCTACAGTCAAAACCCGTATTACAAAAGAAAAAAGAAACCAGTACTGTGCCACCCTAGCTAACCTTCCATAAGGAACCTCTGTTAAAGAAATCCAAGAAATAATTAACCAGACAAACGCACAGGCATGTTACTTCCCCCTAAACCACCAAAACCAGAACAAATGCTTCGTGATCTTGTACTTCAAAGACATACAAGACCTGGATAAAGCAAGAAGTAAGACCTTCCAAATCGAAAACAAGAAACTAATCTAGGTATCAAGATCAACAAGGCTCTGTGCTAACTGTGGAGCATACGAGTACGACACCAGAACTTGCACCTTGACAAAACAAGCCCCAACACAAAAGGACAATAGAAATAGACTGGGACAACCCGAACTAGGGGCACAGCCATAACAAGGATCACTTTCTCCCAGACTAGGTCGAAGACCCATCTCCATGAACACAAACAGCTCAGGATGCACATATGCTAGCATCAAAAAAGGGCTTCCCTACACATCAGGACAAACAGAAAAAGTATTGGAAGTTCTTAAGCAACTACAGGTGGATATGAATGCCATCAAACACCAGGTCTACATGTTGGATAAAAGAGTAACAGCAATCGAAGCAGGCCCAAATGTCAAAGCGAAGGGGCCGGCCATTATGGACACTCCTACAGAAATTGAATCTCCATCCACAAGTATGGACTTCAGAACTCCATCACCAAGGGGGGTCGATATTAGACAACAACAAGAAGCAATCAATAGGAGAATTAATTAAATAGAATCTACAATCGAATCCATCATGAAAGAGATGATGGAGTGTATCGATTCATTAATCGTCCAAACAGAAATATCAGAACCATTTCCTCAAGTGTTCCAAAACAACTATGATTAGAAAACAGGAAGGGAAAAATGCCACGACAAGGCAACCATATATAGAAGAAGATAAACACAGAACAGGGAAACTAGAAGATTGGAACAATCAATGTCAAAGGAATAAATACAGAAGTGGATAAATTAGCATTACTAGAGTACTGTCAAAAAAACCAAATAGACATCCTGGGAGTCACAGAAACTTGGCTTCCTGAGAGACCCAAATGGCATGATGAAGAGAGGAAATAACAAATCTGGTCAACCAAGCCAACTCAACAAATACAAGGAACAGGAGTTAGTATACTGATAGAAAGAAAGTGGGCAACTCATGTTTACAATACAGAGGAATGTATTAACTGAGGTTTGTCAATTGACATGGCCTTTACTGGAAAAATCAGATATAAAATCATAACTGTATACAACTCAGCGAACGAAACAAAGAAACCAGAGAGAGCAAAGCTACAACAGTGAATCAAAAGTAAGATAGGCGAAGGCAAAAGCAAGAACATGATAATAATAGTAATGGGGGATCTAAACGAAGTAGCAGACATGAGGCTGGATCAAACAACTGAAAGAAACAATCAAAACAAATCAAGACATATCATTGACACATTGGAAGCATTCGAGTTAATAGATATGTTTAGACAAGTCCACCCATCCAAAAGGAGCTACACATATCACAGACCTAAGACGAACTACAGGAGCAGGCTAGATTATATCTAGGTAATGAATCCCCTACTTCCATACATCATAAGTACAGAACACAGTTTGCTGGAAACAGCAATCAAAAGTGATCATAAGCTAGTAGTACTCCAGTTCAGTACGTCACACACTTCATGGGCCAAACTAGCAAACAGGAAGAACAGTAGGCAGAACAAGATTGACTATGCAAACTCCAGCCCAAAGCAATGGACAATTTCAAAGAAAGAATGGACAGGAATGCAGAAAGCTTCCTAATCACAAATCCAAAGTCAATTGAGGAAATCTGGCAATATTTCAAGAAAACAATAATAAAGGTAGCAAAAACAACACTTAAAAAAAGACGTAGCAGCAGAAATATACTGATAGTTCACAAGTCCAAATACAAGCATCTTATGCAGAAACAGTTAAAGATCAACAGCATATATAGAAAATGTCAAACGTAGCTGATGAACCCGGAAGCCAGAACAAGGACAATGAATAGGATAATAGAGGAAGAGATCGAAACAATCAACACACCAACTAGGACACTAAATGTACCACCCCTCTTTTGAAGAGAGACAGATCAAGGCAGAGAAGAGCTACACAAGTGGCTGACTGAGACCAAGGAAATATGGGAGGCAGAGCAGGCCATATCGAGGATCAAGATCGAAAAAGAAAAAGGAAGAGAGATCTCCAAATGCATCGAGAATAGGTACAAGCATCTGGAGAAAAACCCCAAGAAGATGATCAACAGTATACTGGACTGCCAACCAAGAGCAATTAACACCCTGAAATTGGTGGAAAGGAAAGGAAAGGAAGAAGTCACGATTATAACAGACCCAGAGACCATTAAATATAAGATCAAAAAACACTTTGAGGAATGGACAGGTTCGAGACAAACAAGAAACATCGAAGACTATCCGCACTGGAAACAGCAGTACAAGCCCAAAGCAAACATCAAGGAGGATTGGTTTAGCAATATACTAAAACTGATAGATTCAGCAAACATACAAAACGCAATATACAAAGCAAAGAAAACTAGTGCACCGGGACCTTCAAAAATCCCTTACATCATGCTAAAGAATCTAGGAAAGGCTGGACTACAGTTAATGAAGACACTTTTCAACAAAGTCCTTGAGGAAGGGGAGGTCCCCAACGACTGGAAGAAATATAATATATACCCCATACCTAAACCCAAAGATTGGATGGGAGACATCAATATAACACGACCGATTATACAGTTGGAGACAACAAGAAAGATATTCATGAGCATCTTGATAGAAAGAATTATGAAAATATGTATCAAACATAAGATACTATGTACCAACAACTGGGCAGGATTACCAGGAGGAAGTACACAAGAACCAATCCACATCTTAAATAACGTGATAGAGGAAGCCAGAGAGTTCAAAAAAGAAGCCTGGATTTTTAGTCAGGATATTAGTAAAGCATATGATTCTATCAACAAAAACATGTTGATTTACGCTCTTAGAAGAATTCACATACCAGAAAGAATAATAAATATCATGGACCACCTACTAACAAACAAGAAAAACAGAGTGATCACGGCACATGGCCTAACAGAGGAATACACGGTCCATGACGGGAGTGACCAAGGGGACACCATTTCTCCAATGCTATGGAGAATTTTCTATGACCCCCTGTTACAAGAAATCGAAGACAGATATATGGGGTACACAATAAAAACCAAGGTTCCAGTAGATTTGACACCACCGGACAAAGGAAAAATAGTCAGCGAAATAACCAAAAGAATCAATATTACTGCAACAGCCTACATGGATGACACAACATGGTTTGCAAACAGTCAAGCATCTATGCAGGCCATATTGAACAAGGTAGCAGAGTTTATGAAGATAAATGACATACAAGTCAACAGCGAAAATCATCACTGATCTGTATTAACGTAAGCAAAGTATACAGGGAAACAAGCATCCAGCTAAATGGAATGCAGATCCTCCCACTACAACAGAGTGAAGCAACCAAAATCTTAGGAGTATGGATATCAGAAGACGGGAAAAAAGCACATCAAAAAGACATCATTAAAAGTAAAGTAGATACCACCACTAGAATGTTAGCATGGAAGAAGATAACTGACAAACAGACTCATTATATCATTAACCATGCTCTTTATCCAGCAATAGAATATCTGTTGAATGACCTAGTCCTCTCAGAAAAAGAATGCGACAAAATAAGTAGCAAAATCAACAAAGTCTTTAAGCATAAGGTAGAACTATCGACAACAACCCCAAACAGCATCATCCATGCAGACTTTGGATATAAACTATTCAACTTATGGGATAAACAGATCCTCATGCATGAAAAGAATCTCTACAATAGACTGAACAGCCACAATTTAAGTGGCATAACAACACAGTTTAGACTACAATACCTTCAGAATGAATACTGGTCAAATACATCGATCCTGACAGACAGGCAGCCTTTCTGGACAAAAAGGAAAAGAAGCTTGACAAATGAGATCCTCAACATGCTCAAATTGCAAGGTATTACATTCACTCCAATAGAACACGCATGGTTTGGAAAACCTGTTAGGAAGGAAGGTAAAGCAATCAAGGAAATGGTACCTGAAGAATGGTACGACAAACATAGGGACTCTCTCAGACAGAGAGGAATCCTTTTCTATAATCAATTACTCAATGATGATCAAACAAGAAACCTATCTTGGCAACAGGTAAGAGCCAGATGAGGGAACAAGGCAGAACACCACTCTGGTTCAAGGAACTGAACGATATCATAACCAATAAGGCAATAACAAAGACAGAGGAGCAGAAAAGGATAGCATCCACCAACAATAACAGCACCAGCTCACCTGTAATGAACAAATTCCGGACAAATACACCAGTGCTACCCACCCAATGACCACAGATAATAAAGTGGCTAGCAACAAAAAGCAACGGGACAACAATAATAACAAAGAAGAAGAATTTCAGAGACAATCAATATATAATAGTCAACCACATGATCCGGGAAGAACAGATATCCCCAATATTCAAGTGTAAAGACTGCTCCTTCAATGACCCAGAACTCAGAAGAGGTTATAAAGAACAACAACAATGCATAATGTCCCAACTCATGACAAGGTCTGTCAATATAAACATTCAAAGAAGTACGAAGGGATGCATTTCCAGCCAACAAGAAACCAATACGAAAAAACCCTACATCAACAGACTACAATCCTCACCTAGAGGCATAGAGCATGCCCTAAGGGAAATTGACATACAGCTCCCTGATACAACCCCCCAACCATAAACCTCGATCCGATATTGAACACAAGAGCCTTAATCAATAAGAGGCTGAAAAGTTCTTCAAGAGCACTTCTCAAACTCCAACAAATAGCACAAGAACTGGCCATACATGACAATGTACAGATATACACTGACGAGTCACTTTCAAGGAGATACATGAACAGTAGGATGGGAATAGGCTGGGTAGCTATGACCAAGGAAGAAATAGAAGTCACAACATTTCAAGCTGAAACACAAGACACCCCATCCTCTACATGAGCAGAGCTAACCACAATACTAACAGCAATCTGCACAATGAGCGCACACAAGAAAGTAAACATACTAACAGACAGCCAAGGAGCAATCAACATGATAAAGAAAACTTTCCAAAAGATACACAAGGACAAAGGAAAACAAGTACATCTGAATAGTAACCTGATAAACACAATCTGCGAAATTATAACAACACAAAATATACAAGTCACCTGGACCAAGATCAAGGGCCACTCAGAAATCCAGGGAAATGAACGAGCAGATAAACTTGAAGCAACAATGCTAGCAGACAAATATAAAGACATAATCAAGATCCAAGAGCTAAACAACACAAGTGAAATGACAACAATTAGATGAGACCAATCCTTCATAAACCTTCCCTTCAAAATAATTGGAAAAACCTTGCTCAAGACGAAATGGGCAAGTAAATGAAGAACCCTAAAATGCACACAAAACTGGTTAAATAGAGCCAAAGCCAAGGAGATTGATTGGAACATGACTATGCAAACAATCACACCATTCAAAATCACAACAATGCAAACAGATGCCAAGGACCATAATGACAGGACATTCCGTCTCAAGACATGGCTCAATGAGCACCCCACAATGAGCAATCTCTATAAAAGAAAACCGCACCTATACAAAAGCCCTATCTGCACAATTTGCAGGAAGCAAAAAGAGGAAGACTTGCATCCCTTCATATGTGGACCCAACAAGACAAGACTTATAGAAAAATATATCACATTTCTCACACAAGAATGCGCAGCTAGAACGAATGGTCACAAACAAACAAAACCCATGCTAAACAAATAGAACCGTTCTTTCCCTCCAAAAACACCAGCAGACCAGACAAAATAGGATCAAGTAGTGGATTGGACAGACATTATCAGAGGAGTTATCAGTCACAAAATAATGAAAACAGCAGAGGAAATCACAGAGAACGTCGAATCAGCAAAAACAGCGATCAAGTCAGCCACAACCCTTTTTTGGGAGGAAAAGAAGAGGGTCTGGAAGCTAAGATGTGAACTGGTAGTAGAATGGGAAAAGACACAGGGAATAACCAAAGGAATGAAGAAAAGACTGACAAGTGGTATCAACAAAGGCCGAAAGGACAGGGAAACATCACAAAATAGCAAAGTACTCAATACTGCCACACAGTTATGGATAGATTTAACAAACCACAATATGAAAACCATCATACAAAACGGTTTCTCGATTAACTCTTTATTTTCGGTAAATATTAGTGTTAGCAGAGTCATGACACGCTAATATTCATTCGCCAGGGTGAACTATAGCAAGTCGCAGGGTTCGAATGATACTGAGTCTATAGTTTTTTTCCTATCATAAATGTATTTTCTCGCAATTGAATTTGTATATATAAGAAGGTATTAATGATTAAATAAAAACTACAGGCATGACTTTGCCAGCTTAAAAAAA
>CAJVPT010003556.1:0-15014 GCA_910592055.1 Acaulospora colombiana
TTGCTTTAATAATATTATTAATTCTTTCTGGCATTGTTTCAATTAACTTAATACATTTTTCTAATTTAATATTATTTTAAATATCATATAATTTATTCTATAAATTTTTTTTGCTCATAATTTGTTCAAAAGATATATTGTTGTGGGCTATTTCAGCAAGTCCATCACTAATCCATAGTATTTTGCATAATCCAGACTTCTCAAGAATACTCACAAATGACACAAAGAAGAGAACGCCTCCTATAAAGTACACTTAGGGAAGGCAGAGGCATGATGATTGACTTGGCTGAAGGTAAGTGTCTCTTTATTGCATTCTGTTTCTTTGGTATATCAATAACTCTTATCTATATTCTCAATGAGAGCTGTTTTTCCTAATGCATTCAGCTCTGCCTTTTCAGCATACATTGGTAAGCTATTTATACTTTTCTATCTAACAATGGCTATTTACTTTATAATTGGCTATACTAACCCTAAGCTTTGCTAAACTTTCTATACTTTTCAAATACACACAGTTCCTTTATCAGTACCCGAGCCTTATCTATAGTTTCTTACCTTGTAACACTCAATCTTTCATGCCAGACTTTCAGGTTTTTGGATTCTAGACCATTACACGTAAATTGTGTCACCCACATGACCCATAACAATAAAAAGTCCTCTTCTAAAGCAAGCTTCAGACCATCATAGTAACCTGAAATCCCATTATTAACTTTCTTGATAAATAAGACTTTATAGATATGCAAGCTACATGGGAAGGAAAAAAAAAAACTTCAATAAGGAAAAACCTAACAAGTAGTAGTAGAATAGACTATATTTAAATTTCTTTTAGTCTAACAAATTATTCACTACTTCAATTTGAACAAAAAGACATAGAAAATGTTACGAGAAGTGACCATACTATGCTTCTAATAATACTATATGACAAAGATCTTTTCACAAGAAGCAGAATCACAAAACCCTCTACAAATACATCAAGGAAAATTGATATAAAGAAAACATCTCTATTATAATGACAAGTCTTTTGGGAAAGTATAATTACAAATTTAAAATGTCACTAAAACCTTTACTTCAAGAAGAATCTAATTAAGATGAAAAAAAGATTCAGGCAAACAAGCTGTGAAAAACCTTTGAAAAAATGCTATATAAAGCAACCTTTAACAAACTGTCAACAAAGAAAACAATTCAGTCAGAAGAAAAGCATTACAAACATAGTATCAAATTCATCAGCTATAGAAAACTTCTACAACTTAAAGGACTTTACAATAAAGCAGAAATGTCAAAAGAAATAGATAAGATATAGGCCCTTAACTTAGTTATAGAAAAACATAATAGTACCCATAGTCCAAATCATTAAATTAAAAACTATTGCACTCAGTATAGAATCTCTAATATACTATAGAAATCCTTGAAAAAAGATATCCAAGATATTATAGAAGGTCTCAAATTTATGTTTCAAAGATTAAAAGCCAAATAAACAAGAGATGACATTAAAATTACTCTGAAACAGAGATATAATGGTTTGAGAAACAATCAGAAACAGATAGTCAACTCCCTAACCAACCAAACAAAAAGCAAAATAATATTAGATAGGATTAAGATTAAGCAGAGGAATAATAAATATATTACAATACAAAAAGATGAAATAGAAAAGGAAATAAGATGGTGTCACTATGAGACCTTCAGAAAAAGAAATACTAGCAATAAAAGTTTGCCAGTAGAATGAAAAGAAAAGTACAAATCAAGAGAATATATTCAAACAACTTGATATAACAAACTACTTGAATTAATTTCATAAGAAGAATTAAGTAAAACACTGAGGACATTTTCCAATAACAAAGTTCTTGGAAAATCTTAAATCAGTTATGAAATACTAAAAAGGTTAAACCAAGAGGAAAAAGATTTCTTGAGAAGAATATTAAATAACTTCTTAAGATGGAAAGTCACTTCAAAACATTAAAAACAAAGTTATATATATTCTATAGCTAAACCTAAACCTTGGGGTCATGAACTCTGAAATACTAGGCTTATTGTCTTACTAGAGATTACAAGAAAGTGTTTTATCAAAATTCTTATTAATATAATAGAAAATATTTATAAAACCAATAATATTTTCAAATGATCAAACTATGTAAAGCTGCTAAAAAAAAGTTTAGCAGAATCAATTTAAATTTTTAACAATATTTGTGAAGATACCAGAGAAAACAAAAAGAAACTATAAATAAATTTTCAAGATATTATAAAAACATATAATACAATTAATCTAGATATGCTGTTAAAAGCAATAAAAAGAATCAAAGCTCCAAAAGGTTTCATAAAAATCATAATGAGTCTCTTTAAAAATATAAAATTCCACATTATATTTGAAAATCATCTCATAGAATCAATAATAGTAGGAGACAGATCAATCAAGGAGAAATCATTTCATTTTTACTTTAGAAAATTTTTTATGATTCTCTCCTTTGTAAAATCTAGAATAATACACAAAAAGGACACAAAATTAGTTATACGGAATCCTGATCTAAAAAAACAAACTACAAGAAAGCTAGAATCAAGAAATGTAACTATAGCCTTCATTAATAATACAATGTGGATAGCAAGATTTAAAAAAGATATGGAAATAATTTTAAAAACTGCAAGAATCTTTTACAAAGTCAATTATTCTCAAATAAATAGCAACAAATCAGTTTGATTACTATTAACAATTCTAATTGTTATCCAGAAAAGGTAAAAGTAGATACTAAAGAAGAAGTGATTAAAAATCTTGATAGAATAGAATAGGCTAGATTCTTAGGGAGTTGGATGGATAATCAAAAAACAGCAATAGAGCTTAAAGAATGAGTGTTTAAAGAAGTCAATATAGTCATGAGAGCTTTTAAATATAAAAAAATGATAGACAAATAAGATCTCTATATTTTGAATAGAGTATTAATCTCTAGAATAGAATTTAGAATGTAATATTGTATATTGTCCTGAAAAATATACAACATTCTAATAACAGTATATAGAAAACTTTTCAAAAATAAGAGTAGTTTATACAGATCTATATCCAACAGTATAATTCACTATCCAAAGATTTATAATTGAAAAGTATTTGAATACTACAAAGAGAAAATCAAGTGACAGAACTTTGCAATAAATTAAATGATCTCAAACCAGCAAAAATCACATCAATTATTAGACTCAAACAAGCACAGATCAAAAATTGAAAACCACTTAATTTATTAATCTACAAATCCTTAAGTTGCTTAACAGACAAAGGCAACTTTATACTTCAAGTGACCAGAATTGCTAAAGATATGGAAATAATGTTTCATAGTTGGAAATAACAAGATATCTTTGAATGAAAAAGAAAAATATTTGGATCAGAGAATATTTTATATCAAAAGAATATAAAAAAGCTATATTATTACTTAGAAACAATCAACTGATATACCTGAATCAGCTGATTGATTAGGAAACCAAAAAAAATAAGAGACTGGTGAATGCTTTAGCTTCTACAAGATACAAGTAAAGGACCTATATCAGAATGGTTCTAAATTATAATCAAAAACCTTTCAAAAAAACAACTAAAGCAACTCATAAGATCCTGGAGAGAAAATTATATAAAATGGAAACCAGAATACTCCAAAATAGAACCTAATTAAGACAAGCAGAAAAAATTATCGATAGTGATAAGAAGTAAAAGAAATCGAGTAACTTGGGAAAAATTAAGACAAGAAAAAGAGGGAAACATTATAATAGTGAATCACTTTGTCAGTTGTAGCATTAACAATAATCAGGAAACTAATATACAAAAATGTTCAGGATATTCAGAAGGCACAACACTAAATGGTAACTATATAATAGAAAGAGAAATATGTGAGATATATACTGTACTTTATCTCAATACGAGAAAGTTCATCAGAAGAATATGAGATTTAAAAATTGCCAATCCTAGGTCCGCACTTGAAAAAAGGATTAAAGAAGTAATTTACAAAGACCAAAGCCCATTTAAAATCCAAAATGATAATATAAATTATATGAACATTGAAACCTGGGAAGAATCCATTATTAAAGAAAATATTAAAGAAGATGTATATCAATATTATCTGATAATTATACTTTAATGTAATTTTGAATCTAAAGAAAAGCTAATCTTCTATTCTGATGGATCACTTATTAATCATGATAAAGAAGAAATGAAAATGGAAGCAGCTTGGATTCAGATCAGAAAAGATGGAAAGAAAAGCAAGTTCTAAACAGGAATAAACAAGTGGCCCTTATCAACAAGAGCAGAATTGATAGTAATCATAACAATACTTCTGGTAGTTTCAATTGAAAGCATAGTGGAGATCTTTACAGACAGTCAGGTATATATTTCCAAATAGAAATCTTTAGAAAAAGAAGATCCAAAAAGGATACACAAGAGATAGCTCAAAGAAAATAATTGGTTTCTCTGGATGGACATGGTAGAGTTAATAAAGAAGAAAAATATAGATTTAAAGCTTATAAAAGTCAAAGCACACTCAAATGATTCTTATAATAAAGAAACAGATATTTTAGCTAAAGCTCTAAAATTTCCATCAATTGAATGGAAAAATCTCACTTAACATAAAATTATTACTAAAATCAAGTGGCAAGAGATGACTCTAAATGATCCAATTAGTCAGTTTATTAAGAATATTAATAATAAGACAACAGCCTATCAGTGAATATAACAAAACAGAATAGAGAAAAAATGAAGTCATCAAATTTCAAAACATCAGGCTCATAAATGGGATTTACTATGGAAAAGAGTTAAAGATGGATACATGCAGAATATATCTTTTAACCAATACCAATAAAGAAACTTTCTTATTAAACTAACTAATAATGAGCTATCTATCCTAACTAAGTTGGCTATAAGAAGACCGGACCTATACAAGCAAGGGAGATATATTATATGTAATTAATAAGATAAAACTATAGAATATATATTAGAATATTCAGTCTATAAGGATCAACTAAAAGAGGCATGAAATAAAGAAGTAGATGGAATCATTAGAAACTTTAAAGAGCTACTAGAGAAAAGAAAGAAAGAGGCTAAAGAGAAAAATCTTAGATTAATTATTGATAATCAAGAAGAAATAGGAGAGTTTAACAAGTGAATCTCTAAAGTAGTAGAACAGGCTTTTAAAACTAGTCAGAATGTATTAAGTTTCTATATTAATCTTATAAGAACAAATATTGTCCTAGAAATGGTAGACCTAAAATGTCAAGGTAAACATATAGAAAGAATAGCAAGAAAGTGGATAATAAAAATATAATGAAGAGTCTATAATCAAGTTCAAAAATAAGTCTAGAACAAAAGTTATAAAAAGGTAATTAAATGGGAAAAAACACAAGAAATTGATAAAGAGAACAAGACAAGAAGACCTCCAAGTCTTTCAAGCCAGAAAACTATACTCCTGAAGAAAAAAGATCTACTACTTGAAGAAGGAAACCTGAAAACAAAGGCCTTCAAGAAATTTTAATAAGAAGAGTAGAGTATGAAATGAAACAGTTGGGTTTTAAGCTCTGCCAGAACCTCACAAGGTAATTTGCAGTAGTAATCTGCATGCAATAAAATTAATAGTTGGAAGGATCTTTATCTGAACTGTTAATGTAGTGATAAATTATTTCCAAAGTTGTACTTAAAGTTTTAATAATTCTTTAAAATAGAGATAAGTGAGTTAGGTAGAGACTTAGCTTTAGTAATACATTTTTAATGTAAAATATACTTATGTTTGATAAAGCATATATATCTAGCTGATAAAGGATTTAAAAAAAAATTATTATATTTTTTAAAAAAATTTTTTATATATAATTTTTTAAAGTTTTATTATTGTTGAAATTTTTCTTTTTTTATTAAATTTTTACTTTTAAAGAATTTTAATTGGCTGTCATTATAAATCATATAATAATTAATAAAAAAAATAAAAGATATTTAACAATAATAAAACTTTAAAATATAATATATCAATAAATTTTTTTTTAAAAAATATAAAAAATAAAACAAATATTAAAATATAATATATGAATTATTATAATTTTTAACTACATAATTAATAATTTAAAAATTGTAAAAGTTTAAATTTATAATAAAAATATAGTATATAGACTCAAATTTTTAAAAGCAATTGTATATAAAGATGGGTTTCTAAAATAATTGATAGAGATATAAGTAAAAATATAAGTTAGACTATCTTTTAGCTATAAGAATATAATATTTTGATTATAAAAATATATATATATATATATTTAAACATGCAACATAGCCCATTTTATTGAAGTTTTATATAAATACATGTTACTTGATTCTATACAGACTATAGCATAGACATTTTTCTCATGTGTCTATTATATATGATTACAATAAAACCAATTGTTACCTGGTTTATAGGGCACCTGCTGCCAGTAGCGATAGAGCTTGAACTTTCAAACCCTTGTGGTGTGTTGTCCTTAATAGGAACTAACATGCCTAGGCATCATTAGCATGTTCTTTGTATATTTCATAGATGCTATAGATTTCTTTGAGGATGTTGGTAATCAGTTTGATGGGATCTTCTCTCAGGTTGAGGCTATCGTGTTGTGCTTTGTTGCTTTTCTTTTTCTGTTGTTTTTGTTTCTTTCATTTGCTATTTGTAGTGATACCCTGTTGGTTTTCTTAGTGATGAAGTCAGTTACATCTGTCTAATCATATATTATATGTCTAGAATCTAACTCCATTTGTGATGCTTTTGATAGTTTCTGATACCCAGGTAGCTTTGATATATTTGCTAATTATCTTGATAATATTTTTACTAATTCCTTCCAGAATAAGTCTGTTCCACATATTGTTTTGTATGATAACTGATATGAGCTCTTGATAGATGTTACATTCAATGGTATTTTACAGTTTAGCAGTTATTTCCCAGTATATGGTATCTAGTATCACTACTTTGATGTTGATTTTATGTGAGGGGCATTCGAAGGGGTGTGAATTGTCTTTAACTTGGGGACAGGAAAAACAAGTGTTGAATTTGTAAATGTCTGGCTTTCTAGTATATAACTTATCCATTGTGGGGAGTTTTTTGTTTTACAGTTTCATTACAAAGCTTCTTTGTGAATAATTCCAAGTGTCTGTGTTTCCACTTGCCAACTTGGAGGGATAAGTCTTTGAATTGATTCTTTCCAGTCAATATCCACTGCTTGTTGTTGTAAGATTTCATTATTTTTATCAAGGGTGATCCAATTGTGAGTTAACTAAGTTTGTCTTATGCTCTTGAGAGCTTTTCTAATGGGTGAGGTGATTTCAGTATAGTTTTGATAGTAGAAAATAATAATGTTTGAACAAAGAGTAGTGCTACTAAGGTGCCCTTAGGTATCCACTATATTGTTTGTGCTATGTTGTTTGACAAGTCTATTTGCTATACTGAAGAAATGGTCATCTGAATATTCTTGTTTGTCCATTTTGATCCATTGAATAAGGGTATGGTGGTGTCTTGCTATGATACAGAGATTTCTGATTAATCACAGTTCTTTAACTTTCTTTGTATTATCTTCTATATAGGAGTTGTATTTGCTTATAAGAGAAGATGAGTCTATTTCAACTGTAGTGAAAGGTCTGGGTCCACTTAGAGTTATAGTTATGGTTGCAACCATTATTTCTGCTTGATATGCAGATACTTGTCCAGTTATTTGTATGCCCACCTTTGTGATGCTATTAAGGATATGTGTAATATTGATTATTATACCACATGTATTCAGATTTCTAGCTGGATTGTAGGCTCCATCAATATATATGTAAATGTTGTCAAGTTCTTTAATATGTTTATAGGTATCGATGAGGTGTTGTTTGAAAGTGTTGAAGAGCTTTATTACTTGAAAAAGATCTTGAAGCACATATAGTGTATTGTCAATTTCTAGACTATCGAGAATTTGATTGGGTTTCTTAAGGAAATATGTGATATTATCAGGGGAAATTTGTAAACAGTTTTTTCTTGAAATGTTTTGAAAACTGCATGACTTGATCATGTTACAAACTGGTATTCTAAGAGAGGTATCTTTAAGAATTTCTATGTAGCAGATGTTACCTCTGTTGTCTGACATATTAGCTATACTGCATTCCTGGCAGGCTATCAGGGGTGATGGATTTGTTAAACTGTAGTATCGGATTTTGATTGTGTCTTGATTATCACTAATTCATCTTTTCAAGACTTGCTGCTTCTTGTATTATGTGATGTACCATGATTGTTAAGTGCATGCTTGATTGAAAGCTTCGATTTGTATCATGGGATTAAGTATTGGTACATTGAGATTGGAATAGATAGTAGAGGTAATTTGTTGTCAGAGGTATAGGAACCATGTGGATTCTTTTCTTTTGTTTGTTTTGTTATGGAGAGCATCAACTTGTTGCCATTCTAGAGGTTTGGTCATATAGGAGCTAAAAATTTGTTTGATCCAGAACAAGTTGCATATTCTTAGGGCTGAACTGTGCTTAGAGTACCAGTCTTATTCAGTATAGTCTTCTATAAGGTGAAGGTTGAGGTTATTAGAGTCATTCATTTCAGTTCTGTCTATACTGATGTGATGTTTCTGACTATTGCATAGTCGATTTTGCAAAAAGTTGATAGTTGGCTTGAAGATTTTTGGGTACTCTATAAATATGTCCTTCTGCCAAGCAAGCCATTATAGTTCCTGTATACTATTTTGTAGAACATTACTAGCCGGAGTTGAGCTTATATAAATTTGTTGTAAGTTGTAGGCGTGTTTCTATAATTGACATGTTTGGACTTCTATGATTCTGTAAAGGTTGTTCATATATATTATTATATTGAATACTGAGAAGACTAGTTCGACTCTTCATTTGAAAGTTTTTCTAATCTTCTTGTTAATTTTCTGACATTCTGTCTATGTGAGAATCAGGTGTTACAGAGAAAAGTTGTTTTTGATATAATTGGTTTTCATTGATGTTTTTTTCCTGCTTTTGCTTCGTGCCAAATACCTAGAACCCTTATAGCAGATGTGAACTCAGCTGGTATAATACTGTAGCCATTGACTTCTATATATTTCTGTGTTGTATTTAATATTAATAATTCTGATTTATGGGGGTTGACAGTGATATCATTAAGGTTATAGAAGGAGATGTTTGTATCAATAATATTAAGGAGATAATCTTTGTTTTATATTATAAAGGTAATATTATCCATATATATTGTGATTGCAAGGTGGATATCTGGAAGCATGAGATTACTTTGCGTAAGTTTGTAATATTGTAGTTGATAGCCTTTCATGTTACTAATTGTACTGATTAGTGAATCATAATATATGGGTCACAAGAGTAGGGATATAGCATTGCCTTGGTCAATTCCTTCTTCGACCAGGTATAGATCTGTGTTACCGAATAATATGATGACTGTATTTTATATATCCTAAAATAGTTTCTGATCAGGTTTATAATCTGAAGTGAGATTTTTATGTAGTGCATTGCTGTAGCGAGCCTTTCTATGTTTACAGTATCATATGCTTTACTCATATCCTGAAATAGCATGTAGTATGGCTTGTAAGTATTTCTAGTATTCTTTAGGATCTAATTGATGATTATTATCGGTTCTCTAGTGCTGTGACCAGGGAGAGCTGCCCAGTTATGGGGAATAGTATGGGATGTTTCATTAATACTTTGGCTAATCAGTTTGTAATCAGTTTGGGGAATATTTTTTTAATTGATTCAAGTAGAGTTATAGGATATGTGATATTAATGTCATGTTGCCACTCCTTAGGTTTTGGAATAGGATATATTGTGCTGACCTTCCTTTCTTTTGGAATTGATTTTTTGTTTAGGAGAATGTTGAAGAAGGAGATAAGAATTTCAAGGAAGTTCTTGCTCATATACTTGTATGCTAGGTAGGGTATTTGAAATGGATCAGGGACTGATTTATTACTGGTCTTGTTGAGGTTTTCAAGCAGTTTAAACAGTAAGAAAGGAGTTATAGTCTCCTTGTACCAAGTGGTGTTAGTGTTTGGCTTGGGTTTATACTTTTGCTATCAGGTAGTTCCTTTCTATTCATGAATTTGTCTGAGTTTGATCCATTGTTAAAAGTGTGATCGAATTTCCTTTTTGATTTCTGTAGGGTCTGTGATGAGTCATTTCTTGGGGAAAGTGCTATTGATTAGCCTACTGATAATTATACTTCTTTTAGATTGATCTAGGATGGAGTTTATTATTCGTTTTTTATCCTGGTTGAACCAAACGGTTTATAGTACATGCCATTTTTTAATATCAGTAGCCATTTTGTCTTTGATGGCTTTTTTCTTGACAAGTTTTTCGATCGTGACTAGTATATCGATTTCTATTATGATATCATTTGTGTTTTGATGTGAGTATCAGGTGGAAAGTATGATTTTTTGTGATATGGCTTGTTGAAAGGTATTGCACCTATTAGATTCGTACCTGGTTGATTGTTTTTCATGGAGTGACAATTGTCTTCTATATTTATTTAGTTGTAAAAGGAGTATGGGTTTTCTTTGTTTTGTATTTTGTCTTCGATTTTTTTGTTTTTCCTTGTATTTCTGAATATGTTTATTGGTGACTTTGAGAATTATATCCCAAATAGTGTTCCAGATTTGATCTATGTCTGGTTCTGATTGAGTAATGTATGTTTATAGGAGGTTTTTTGTGGAAGTCTAAGTATTCAGTGAAGGCTTTCTATTGTTCCTCCAATATTTCCTGCCAGTTGAACCATATATTGTTGTGTGGATGATGGAGGTGCTTTATAGTGTCCTCAAGTTCCCATGTTTCTAAGTGAGTGACTTGGATTTTATGGTCTGTGGTAATGACGGTGTTATCTGTAATATATAAGTTGATAAAACACCAGGTGGGTCTGGAGCTACATTAGATCATATCTATTCAGCTAGCACTGTTGAATACTGTGGAAGTTTTAGATCAAATGTATTCCTTGGCATTGGGATTGTGGTGATGAAAAGTATCAAAAAGACTGAGTTCTTCTATTTTTGGAAAAATGGATTGACAGAAATTTTTATTATTCTGTGGTTGCTGAAAATCTTGTCAAGTTTGGATGTTAGATGGAAGTTGAAATCTCTCTTTACAATAAAGTGTCAATTATCATAATTGTGTTGTTTTATCCATGAGATAACCTGGGCTTGCACTTTGTTTCTTTCCTATCCAGGTCTTACTGGTAAGTATATGCCTATTATTCTGCAGTATCTCATTTTTGGAAGGATCAGATCAATATATATAGTTCTTCCTCATTTTTTTTCAATGTTGATTACCTTGTCGACGATGCTCTTTCTGATTGCAATGCCTATACCTGTTCCTATGTTATCATTGCTGTGCTACTAAGTAGTGTAGCCTTTGGTTTTCCAGTATTTGGTTTCTTCATTTTTCCCTTTTGTTTCCATTGTAATAATGATGTCCTATTTTTTGTAGTCCCAGGAGTCCATCTATAGTTCTCTTTTTACTGGGTCATTGAGTCCTTGACAGTTACACGTGCTGATGGTCCAGAAGGGTTTGGGTTGTTGTTTGCATATATTAGTATTGTTGGAGGTGTAAAGGGATTCATTATTAATGTTTGGTTGTGTGTTAGTAATTGTTTTGTTTTGTTGTGTTTTATTGTATGTGATGTAGTTGTCATGATGTGTGGATGCATCGAAGGTGTTGTCTGGTTGATTTATATTGTTGATTGTATCTTGTTGTGATTGCAGTTGTTGAGCAATAGAGTTTTTTGGTGTGGAAGTATTACTTGTTACATTACTCATATTTAATAATTGGTAAGAAAAAAAGGGCTTGTGTTTATAGGAATCATGTTTGTGATAGTAGAAACTAGAGTATTCATTGTTCTATCCATATTTCTGATAGAGTTGTGTAGATATTGTTGTTGCTGTTGAATGTTACTCAAGTTTGAAGTATGTTGGGTAGTGAGTAATGATGGGTCCCTAAAGTATTTAGCATATAAAATTTCGTAGATTACTTATGTTCTTTTTTAAAAGACAAAATTTATAGCTCTTTATTTTAATAGGAACAAAAGTCAGGAAATGCTATAAATCAATAATTTAGATAATGGAGAACAATTGTGGATAGTTTTTTTATAGTTATTAATTTAAAAATTTTAATTTTTCCTAGTGAGGGACATTTGATTTATGTCCCTGCCTCCTCCTTTAGGAACCCATCTTTAGTGGTAAGTACTTTATTGTCAATGCTTTGGTTGTGATCTTCCTCTGTATCTTCTACATTATTAAGCAGTATTGTTCTAAGCTGTCAATTCTTTTGTCAAAATTGTGCAGGACTTCTTTAATTGTTTTGAACTCTGATTGAATTTCAGCTAGCATGTTTACTATGTCCTGGGTGTCCTTTTGTTAGATATTCAAGGGTTGTTGTGGGTGTTTGTTTTTTACAGCTGAGGTGTAAAATCCCAGCATGGTTGTGATCCTCCTGACAGATGAATTTGTTAATTTGTGGATAGGTGCTGAGTTAGCTGGTCTATAACATTGGTATAGTTTTGCGAATTTTTTGGCTTGTTCTTGATTGAATTCCTTCCATTGTTTTCTTCTTTCTTTAATGACACAGTTTGCTACGAGATGTTGTGAGCTATCACAAATGATTCACAGTTTGGTATTGATTGGTTTGCATTCCAGGATTGTTTCTCCTAATATGAAAGTTTTAGTAAGTACTTGTTAGAAGGTAGCTTTATCCTCAAAACTAAAGACTGCATATTTTCTGGATTTGTATAATAATAGGTAAGAGATGTAGCAGGTTTTAGCCTCTATTCCTTGACAAATAAGTTTGAGATCAAAAGCATTTGTGTTGGATGGGAGGTTCATGAGTTTGAGAGAATAATTTCCCTGGTTTTTTCATTTGCTCAAGGTTCCATTCTATGTCAAAGATTCTTACAGAGTATACTTTAATAAGTGTATTTCATTGGTCTAGGGTTTTGAGTTTGTCTTATCTATTGGTAAATATAATTGTCGCAGATTGCCATATGTTTCTGGTTGTCATCTTTATGTTGTTAATTTACCTGAATTTGATGAAGATTTGTTGTATATCTATGAACCTTATTTTCAGGGGGATGTTTTATACTCTGATGCTGCATTCCTTATCGAGCCTGTATATAGTTTTTTTCATATGTGATAGACATAGGTTGTCTGTATTTGGTAAGATAATGTTGCTTGCATCATCTGCTGCTTGTTGATCTCCGAATATGGTATTGATGTAGTCTTTATCCTTGTGGCATTCATTTTAAATTACGAGAAGGTCTTCTAGAGAGTTCAGAACTTTTGTGAGGTAAAGTATCTTCTTATGGGTTGTTTTGCCAAAAATTGGTGAAGCTTTCACTCTGAGTTTAATTATTTCACATTCAAATTTGAGTCTGGGATCGAAATGTGACCTGGATTGTAGTTTTGAACCTGGTGTATACATCAATGGCTTTTTGTTCTTTTTTTTGCTATTGCTAGCGATGTGCCAGTTATTTTCTATTTTTAAGGGTTCATCGTTGAGATCCATGTTAATGTCAGAATTATCTACCTTTGCTGTATACTGTTCCAGGGGTTTTGTATTGGTGTCCATATGTTCTGTGACTGCTGATGCTTAGGGTTGCTCTTGTTCGACTTGCTCACTTCATGAGCTGGAGTAAATATTGTTGATTCTATTGCTGCTTGATGCTGACACAGTATTGTTTATGTGATGCTATTCCGCGACATGGCATTTTTAGAAGAAGAAGGGTTGTTTCTTGGTTTTTCTTTCACTTTGAATTATTGTTGTATATTTTTTTTCAGGTGTCTGTTCTTTGTTTCTTTCAATAAAGATGGCCTTTCCCTTGGATATCTTGTTTATATTGTAGTTCAGCCTGCTAGGTAGTATATTGTTGTCTTTTAGGTCTCTTCATATCTTGTAACTCTTTAGCATTTTATTTTTTGGGATTGCTGTGTCACAGGTGAATGGGAAAGAGTTGTGATAATATTATAAAAATATATATAATTTAATAAAATAATAATATTATTATATAAATCAATTTTTTTAAAAAAAAAAACAATAAATAAAATTAATTAAAATATTAATAAATAAATTATTTTTATTTATTTAATTTATTAAATATCATAAAAACTTATTAATAAATAAAAATAAAATTAATTTATATTATTTTTATTAATTTATAATATTTTTTTAAATTATTTAATAATTTTTATTAAATTTAATTTTTTTTTTACTAATATTATAAAAATTAATAATTATTTATTTTTTAATTATTAAAAAATTAATTTTATTAATTTTATTTTATATTATACAAAATGTCAATTTTATAGCTCCGGAGCAATATATGTTATTTTTTAATAATTATATTATAAATTTTATTTTTTATTATAGAATTTGATCTAAAATTTTATTTTTTATTTTTATTATTCTTTAAATTTCAAAAAAAAAATTATTATTATTAAACTTTTTTATAAAAAATATCTTTTTAAATTTAAAAAAAAAACTTAATGAAAAAACTATTAATTTCTTTTTTAAAAAATAATTCCATTCTTTTCATTCCCACTACCACCCATGTAACTTTGGTTTTTTTTATATTTTTTTTGTTATTTATAAATCATAAAATTCAAAATTTTTTAAAAAAATAAACAAGATTTGTATAATTATCCTATAATTTAAAGTTTTAAAAAAATAAAAAACAAGTTGTATAATAATCAATCAAAAATTAAAATATCTAATCATACAATATGAAAATTAAAAATCCTTTCAAAAAACTCAAAATATTGAAATATTAAAAATCTAAATTAATAATACTTTTAACTAAATCTATCAAATTATAATCTTTTAATCCTTCTTCATTACTTTCATTATTTTTTTTATTAATTTTTTCTTTTTCTATAATAATTTTTTTTTAACCCACAATCATATCACAATGGTGTGTCTTTATTGAGATATTAAAAAATATGTAAATATTTTACAGACTTTCACAAAGCAACTAACTTGTCATTGTACATTATTAGTTAAAGGACTATACTACTTAAAAAATATGAGAAGT
>CAJVPT010003557.1:0-15014 GCA_910592055.1 Acaulospora colombiana
TCATTGAAAGAAGTTACATTTATACATTTTTACACATAGGGCTATTACATAATCACTATAGCTATTCTAGTATTATGCCATGCATAAATTGTCTCTTGATCAGCTAATTTTCTATTACCTCAGCTCATAGTTTTTTATCTTTTTGATGTGAATAGATTGTTCGTGCATTCTTCTATCTTGTAAGGGGTATGGTGATAGTCAGCAATTGATTGTTTTGCATAAGCTTTGGTCACATCACAATCGTCAGTCACGTGACTATGGCGAAAATTCTGAACTTTGTTTGACTTCTTTGGCCTTTAACAATAATTATTAATTTAAAAACTTTAATGTTTCCTAGTGAGGAACATTTGACTTTTGTCCTTACCTCCCCCTTTAGGGTCCTATCTTTAGCTATGTATGAATTAAAGAAAATCTAATTGTTGCTATTTTGGATTTAGGAGCTGCTATAAGCATCATTACAAAAAAACTTATGGACAAACTTGGACTCTCTCTAGATGCCCCATCCAGAACAATTGTGGTAACTACTAATAGTACAAGAACAAGAGCCCTTGGACAAATTTCAAATCTACAAATCTTTATTCCAGATTTAATTATCTCTATTAAACTGCAAGTTATTGAATCTCGAGAAAAAACTCTTCTTCTTGGTACTGACTGGTTTAAAAATATGAAGGACAAGTGGAATATTGATACACAAACCTTACAAATTTATCATAATGAAAGATGTATTAATATTGGAACAACCCATCTAGCAGATATTCTTTTCCAATCTATTATAGAGGAATCTCCCAATAATGATAATAAGCTTTTAGATAAAATTGAATATTAAGAGGAAGAAGATCTCGAAAAATCAGAAGCATACACTTCTGATATATGCATGAAAAATATTCTATCTGAAAATCTAGCTATATATCTCTCAGAAGCATCTCATGAAGAACCTGATACCTCAAATGTAGATGTTTTACCTAAGGAGCAAGAAACAATTATATAAGATCTTTTGTATGAAAATAAAGATGTTTTTGCTGAAAGAATCTCCAAAGAAGGATAGACCAGTGATCTGGTAAGAACTAATGTGATAACCCATACTATTGATACTGGTAATGTAATCAAACAAAGAGCATATAAAGTCTCTCCTGATCAGTTGGAATTTATCAAGAAAGAAATTATGAACATGTTGCAAAAAGAAATTATCAGCCCAACTACCAGCCTCTGGTCTTCTCCTGTGGTAGTGATACCAAAGAAAAATAACAATAAACGGCTTTATGTTGACTATAAAAAGTTAAATGAAGTTACAGAGAAAGATGTCTACCCTATACCAGTGATAGATGACCTCCTAGAAACTTTTAATGGTGCTAAATGGTTCTCTTGCCTTGATCTTGCAAGTGGCTATTGGCAAGTAGCTATGAATGATGCAGACAAAAAGAAAACTGCTTTTATCACGAAGTTTGGACTCTATGAGTTCAATGTTATGCCATTTGGATTATGCAATGCTCCTATAACCTTTCAGAGACTAATGAATGAAGTCCTTGCTCCATTCAGAGGAAAATTTATTAAAGTTTATTTGGATGATATTACTATCTTTTCCAAAACATTTGAAAACCATTGCACGCATGTCAACATTATTCTAGATATCCTTAGGCAAGCCAATCTAATGTTGAACTCAGAAAAATGTTACTTTTTTATGATACATGTCAAACTCCTTGGTCATGAAATTAATCGTGAAGGAATTCAACCTGATGATGAAAAGATCAACAAGGTCCACGATTATCTATGACTCTTCATTGTAAGACAAGTCAAAGAATTTTTAGGATTTGTTTTCTATTAAAAAAATTTATCAAGAACTTTTCCATGATTACTAAGCCCCTAAATAAACTACCAGAAAAGGATACATTGTTTGAGTGAATAGAAGCTCAAGAAAAAGCCTTTGAATTTTTGAAAAGATGTTTAATCACTGCTCTGATTTTGAGATATTCTGATTTTTCCAAATCATTTTATGTTTACACTGATGTTCCAGAAACTGGCATTGGTACTATATTTGCCCAGAAAGATGATCAAAATAAAGAATATGCTATGGCATATGCTAGTCATAGTTTAACAAGAGCAGAATGAAATTATGTAGCAACTGAACTTAAATGTTTAGCTGTTATATGGGCAATGGAACACTTCTATCAGTATCTAGAAACAAATCATTTCTACCTGATCACTGACTATTTTGCTTTACAATGGTTAAAGACATCTGAACTAAAAGGAAGAAGAGCAAAATAGATTCTTCACCTGGAATCCTATAATTATTCTGTTATCCATAGGGCTGGGAAAAAGCATAACAATGCAGATGCTATGTCCCAAATGTATGAGGATGAAACTTCTATCCTTATGCTAGATCAAGATTCTTATCAATCATATATAGAGTTTATCTCTGAAGAGGATGAACCACCAAGAAAAAAATATTTTACAAGAGATCAAGAATGTTAAATTGAAGACCAGTGGTTTATTGCTGGACAATGGTATAATATTTGTGATGAAAGAGCATCAGATCATTATACACATGCTTATTGTAAAAATGTCAAAAAGTTTCTGACAGAAACAAATGGCCATTTAAAGATGACTATATCTGCAAGGGAAAACAAAAGAGGTGACAAAAACCCCTTCTGAATATATATAAAACTCAGAATGGAATGAAATCATCTCTGACAAAGTTAATCATGTGATTGAGGCCTCTCCATAATTGATCAACACATATTGGTAACTTCCTGCAAATGAACAAGTCTTTGAAAAATATTTACAAGAATTTAATAATCTTTTTTCATAATATTTATACAACTCTGTCTGGTGGACAAGTACCAATCCTGAAACTCAATATTAATTATTTATAGTATTACTATTTAAATCTGATACTAAAAAAAAATACAGTCCAGGTAGTCAGTGTCCTGGCAAACATACAATAAGATAGATACTCAACACTACTATCACCTCAAAAACTATTTACAAAACAACAAACTACCATCAAATCTTGACAAAATACAATAACAACAATTACAAGCCAAAAGCAAATTTTTCGAAATTAAAAACAATATACTTCATAGAAAAGACATAAGAAGAAAAATGTAGAACCAACTTCTCAAAGTTTTACAAAAACATGAAATAGAACCAGTACTATATTTACTGCATAACTATCCTACTGGTGCTCATCTAGGTGTTGTGATCAAATTTATATTTGACCTATGTGTCCAAATAAAATTGCTTTTAAAAGGACAATTCACAAAGAAAGAATTTAAAGAAATGGTTTATAATAATTAAAAAAATATTCCAAAAGAGATTCATCAAGAATCCTTTAAACAGTATTACACAGTGTTTTTCAAGAAATATGGTTCACTCAGAATCCAAGTTTATTAATAAATCAAGAAAACTAGGATAATTCCTTTAGTCCTAAAATCAAGGAAAGATATCTAATCTTCAAGAAATCAAAATGAAGTTATCTGCAAACTTCCAAAGTCAAGGGAAGTTATCATCAAACTTCCAAAATCAAGTGAAGTTATTATCAAACTTATTCTACTTTTGAGTAAATTATGACTGCTAATATACTTGTAAAAATAGGTCACTTGGGCCATTTGGACCTCCTAGGTCTCCTAGGCCTCCTGGGCCTCTTGGGCTGCCTGATCTACAGTAAATTATGTCACGTGTTATATTTGATAAAGTGATCTATGCTAATCAAGTACCAATAAGAATATCAAAGAATATCAAATAAATAATTATAAATAAATAGATAAAAATAGAAATAGAATGAAGATAATGACTAAAAATAACTATCCAATAGTAGTAGATATTATTTTTTTATCACACTTTTCTCTCCTTAAAAGGTGAAGTCCTCTGAGTCAAGTTTCCTCATATAGGAAATAAAATCATTTCAATAAATTTCATTAGTCATCCCAAATAAATAGTTTATGGACAAGAACCTTGTTCGATAAATTTGGTTGGATTGCCTTGAAAGATTTCATAGGTGTACCTTGCTGTGCGATAATAGTGAGGAGAATTTTAAAGTAGATTTTCCTGAAGGTACTGTTGCCACAATTGTTTGGAGTCTTGGACAGTATTCAATAGTTCTTCCAAATAGTATAAATTGATCAGAGTGGTTATGCGATCAGATTGTTGCATGTGTTGCTTAATTTCCAAAAGAGTATTTTTGATACTATCCTTCACTGGGGCGATGGGGTTGTATGGGGATTTATACCGGTTTGAAGTTTCATTCAAAATAGATAACATATCCATTTTGAGTAAGTCCAGTTTCCTTGCAGCTAATTGTTGGCAACTGAGTTTGAGTATTTTTTATGGGAATTTTCCCATATAGACATTCCTTAAATATATTTTAAGGTTGTACTATTGATGATCAATCCATTCCAATTTGGTTTGATATGATGGCTTGTTCAACTGATCATCAGTTTCTGTTCAACATTAAATAGATGGACTTGATGAACAGTTCATTACTAATCCCCATATTCCATATTCCAATTTTCCTTGAAAATGCCTCGTGTCAACAGACTTGAGCATGCTATTGAACATTCTAATCCAGTGATCAGTTGTATCATGTTGATGCAAGAGAAAATAAAATTCCTTGATCGGGCTTTACTTTGCTGTTATTGTTCAAAATATGAAGAAGAATTGGTCTCCCTTCGGACTGAACTTTCCATACTTCGTTAGCAATTTAGAGCTCAGAGAGATACCTTGTGGTGGCTTCATCTTTGTGATCAAAAAGCTATGGTTCAATATTGGCAACGGATAACTTCATTCCTCCAAGTAAACTCAAGATGGTTGACTTTGGAGCTTCCTCAATAATTGGAAGTGTGCTCATAAATTCAAGCACTTCGTTTCCATATAGAGGAATTGTGGGTCCAACTAGTTCAAGCAAATATTCTTTCAAATTCACCTTTCTCCAGAGCTATCAGTGAGTAGCAGATAAGTTTAATTGGTCCTCCTTCCTGGAGTATTTCTCCAGCTTGACAATCCTTGCATCCGGGTCAAAGACCAACTTATGATCCTAATCCTTCTCAAGTTTCAAATAATGTGCCTTCCCAGAAAGAAGAATCAAATAATTAATTTTGCTATTTGTTTTTCAATAAAAATTCCATTTGTTGCTTGATACTGAAATATTTTGTTGTCACTGTGATACTTTGTGGGCTGGTGACTTATGGTATGAGGTGACGCTCTGAGGGTCCTTATTTCATGTTTACATTTTTTCACTCCTAATAGGTATTATGTGCCCCAACACTCACATATAATTGTCATAACTATCAAACTATATTGTCATGTTCAAAGAAGATAAATTAATAAACTAAGGTAAGAGAAACTATACTTAAATAAATAAAATATAACATAATAAAGAAGAAAATAACTAAAATAAGTGACTTTTTTGAATACTATAGCCTCAAATACTATCCTGCACTTGATACTACGTAGTTAACCAGCTCAAAGGCATATGTCATAGGTTTTTCACATTTCCAAGAAACCAAGGTCATCTATAGCTATATATATAGATTCAATAAGTCACTTAGTATAAATATGAATATATATAATAACTAATACCAATAACGTTTTTGTTTTTTCTATAATATATAATGTCCTATAACTATATAATAATATTTGGTCAAAAAAAACTCTTTCTTGAAAATCTCAAAATCAAAAAAATTTCCTTTTTAGGCAAAAAATATAAAAACTCATCCTCAGCTACAAAAGAAGCACCCCAAGCAACATGGCCTCTACAAGGCAACTGAGAAGTCTAGTAAAGCAAACAACACCAAAGTACAACATTTATAGGTTAAGCAAGAGCAATAGCAGGATCTTAAAAGTGAAAGTGACAGCACTGACATCTCAACTCAGACACATCCCATTTGGAACCAGATCAGCTCTCCCCAAGAAACAAACAAACAAAAGGAAAGGGAAGGAAAAGGAGAGCCCAAGAACACAAGTAAAAGAAATGGAAACAGAGGAAGCAAATCAAGTGGTGGAAAATATGGAAAGTATTACCAGTAGCAGAATGTTATCTTCTATCACAGCCGAAGTACCAGAGGACAGGAACATCACAGAGCCCCAAGTGAAAGATGAACAACTCGGCATTACTGCTCAGATAGGCTACAGTTACGAGGACCAAACAGACTTGCAGAAGAGACCATTCACCCCACAAGATAATCAAGACAGACAAGCCTTCTCCAAGCCATGAAAAACATACATTGACCCCAGACCTGATACCAAGATAAACCACCGGGAAAAAAACTGAACTTGTGAAACAAAAAATGAAACACCTCCCCTCCCTGAAGTATGGGAGGATTGAATATCCAATTGGAAGACCACAAATTACAGCTATTTTCAGTAATCAGGAGGATGTGTACAAAGCCTGCACAATAGAACTCACAGACTATGAGGGCTCCAAATTTAGGATGATTGCCCCATTAGGTTTTCAAGACAGCAACTTCCGCACCATCAGAGTATGGGACATTCCCCAACACTTTACCAAAACAGACCTGGCGAAGTTCTTTGATGAACAAATCAGCATTGATTACATCACCCTGCAAAGAGCAGGGCCTTTCCAGACAGCAAATATAACATTCTTCAATGTATCGGATTATATAGAAATTAGCCAAGACTGGGCTCTCACAAAAGGATTCCACTCATGCAGAATATTTTCCTACTACAGAACATATGAAATTAAAGAACAAAGGGAATGCTTCAGCGTCACACTTACCTCTCTGCCTACAGACACAACAGCAGCAGACCTGATAGTCACAATCATGAGCACCAAGGCCAAGTCAACTTATATTCCAAGGGACAATAACAATCGAGCCAAGAGATTCGCAGTCCTTACCTTCCAATCTAGGGAAGAGATGCAAGAGGTGAAATTAGTAGCCCCTGTGATCCAAGAAACCCAGACACAGTGAGTAGACCGAGAAACAAGACTATATCTCATCTGCAGCTCACCTGAACACAATATGTATACATGCCTAGACAGTTCCGTACCCCTTCCTCCAAGACAACATACCAACAGATTCAACAATCCAAGGATGCCACCACCTAGCCATAGAACAGACCTCAACTGTACCAGCCACAGGAACCCTAGCACAGGTAACCGGAGAAGCTACGCAAGCATCGTGAAATACAGAAAGAACTCTGATGATAACAATAACCATGATGACAATATTTGGCAAGCCTATCAACAATCCAAAGGGAAATCAAAGAAATGAAAGAATTTCTTCAAGATCTGAATTAGAGAGTAGACGCCTTAGAACAAGAATATGCAAATAGATACTCAGAGAGCATAGGTGAACTTATGGAAGAGCTTGAAAGAGTCACATCTACAAAAAGTGAAGTGCAAGCAACAGGAACAAACAACAAGATCCAAGACATCAAAAAAACACAGGAAGTATACCAACAACAGCTCAATAAAATGAGTTCAACAATGAAAGAAGCAATCAATCTCTTTAAACTATCCCAACAGACAGTCTCACCAGGGCACAACCCCCTCAATAATATGATCAACATGATCCAGCAGAACCCCCAAAGGGGAGAAAGTAGTAAAACAGACAACACAATCCCAAATTCCTCAGTTCCCTACAAACAGAAGACACAAAACAATAGCAAATACACAAATAAAAACACCACATACCTCAATAGAACTGCAAAAACCAACCATCCAGTCTGGACAATTGTGACACACAATATAAGAGGCATAGCAGAGGAGAATAAATGGAAACTATGGATGGAATACTACTCAGAAAATGGATGAGAAATAGTCATTTCAATAGAAACCAATAGAGACATAAACCAGATCAAACATTGGAAACAACCAGGGTATCAATTAACAACTTCAGTGGACCCAAGGAGAAAGATCAGACATAGGGTATGCATAACAATACATGAAGACATCGCATGCAGAATATACAAGAAACAAGAAATTGAGGAACGGGCCATAGCAATTGACATAGCATTTCCTGATAAACACAAGATAAGAGTGATAGGTGTGTACCTCCCATCAAGAAATGCTGACAGAGAGGAAAAACTTACAATAGAAAGCACTATAAAGGAATGGATAACACAAGCAAAAAAAGAGGGAATACACATAGTAATAGGAGGTGACTTCAACACCACACCCAACCCCTCCATCTACAAATGACATACCCTTAAGAAACTAAACAACCACCGACCAGAGTCAGACCTGCTGGACTGGCTAATCACCAAGAACTTCACAGATACATTCAGAGCACATAACCCAACACAAGTGACATATATATGGGAAAACAGCAGAGAAGCAGCCAGTAGGATTGACCAAATATGATATGGCCCACAGAATACATGGCAATCAAGAGATTCCAATATAATAGACTATCCAGACTCCCTGCACAAAAGCGATCACAGGATTATGTTAACAAGAATCGAAGTATGGCAGCTGGAAAAATAAAGAAAACAAAACATTCATATGTGAAATCACAAGTACAACTGGCACAAAGCAGACACAAAACAATGAGAGAACTTCAGAGAAAAAATCGAATCAAGGCTACCAGAGGAAAGCACGAAGGAACAAGGAAACATAAATGATCTATGAAATAGATTCAAGCAACATGTCATGGAAGCAACAAATAAACATATTCCTAAAATAAAAAACTGAAGAAGAAACAAGAAGCCAGGAAAGCCTCCAACAATGTACAGAAAGATTGTAAACATTCAAATTCTATCAGACAAGCTCTAAAGAAACATCGACACACCTAATGTACAAATTGAACAACTGATTGAAAAACAAATAAGCAAACTACAGGAATTCTTCTCAGAGCTAGTAACAGAACTAAAAGAATGGCAAGCAAAGCACTCCCAGGATTACGCAGTCCAATGAAAAAGAATTTGTAAAGAATATATAACTAAATATAAGACAGCAGACAAAATAATTACCAGACATTACAGGAATAAAGAAATCCAACAAAATATAACGAGAAGGCAACAATGGTTACAGGACAACAAAAAACAAATGATTAACAGCATCTTGGAAAAACTCAACAGAACCATAGTAACAGACAAGCTTATCATAGAGGAAAACAATCAGATAGTAATCATTAAGATCCAGAGGAGATCAAACGAAAAGCATCAGAACACTTCACAAAATGGACACAGCATAGAAAAACTATACCAATAGAAAGCACATCCAGATAGGCACAGCAATACTCACCAAATGAAAGGATCCAAGAAAAATGGTATAACGACCTCACCGAACACATCACCATACAAGAACTCAAAAAAGCAATAAGGGATAGAAGCTTCAAATCAGCATTAAGACCAGACAACATTCCCTATATAACTTACAAACACTTTGAACCTAAAACACTTACATGGCTTACCAACCTATACAACAAGATCCTTACACAAGGTGAAACACCAAGAGAATGGAGCACAGAACATATATACCCATATCAAAACTGAAGAAATGGCACAATATAATCGAGATAACCAGACCTATCACTCTTCTTATAGCAGGAAGGAAGATATTTACAAAGATCATCAGTGATCGCTTATCCCAAATCTGCAAAAGGCACAATATCCTCAATGAGTCCAACTGGGCAGCCCTATCAGGAAGTAGCACACAGGGTCCCATCCACATAACCAATCTATGCATAGAGCAAGTACATAGAAAGAAGAGAAAATTATGGATCCTAAGTCAAGATATGGCAAAGTCTTTCAATTCAGTCAACACTGAAATACTGGAGCAGGCAATGAGACGCATCAAGATACCTGCAAAAATAATCAACATTATCCAAGACTTACTCAGAGAAAAAGAGAACCAGGTTATAACAATGCACGAACTTAGTTCACATTACAGAGTACTAGATGGAATTGACCAGGGAGACACAATATACCCTTTGCTATGATATATATTTTATGATCCCCTCTTAACTAAAATCAACAGATCAGGAAGGGGATATAGGTATACAATGAAATCCAGAGAAGACATTAACAAACCAAATGAGGAGAAACACTTAAAAGTGAAGGCCATTGCATATATGGATGACACGACATGGTTAGCAGACAATCTGGAAGAAATGTAAAAGACTCTAGACATCACTACAGAGTTTTTCAATCACAATGACATTGAAATCAACTCCCTGAAACCACAATTAATCATCATCAACAGGCATCCTGAAGATTTTGAGAGAAGCTTCAAGCTCAAAGGAGAAACAATCAAAGGTAGCAAGTCAGGCATATCAATGAGGATGCTCAGAATATAGTTGAACAGCTCAGGAAAAAAAGGGTATCAAAAGCAGCTCATAGGAGAAAAAGTTAAGAAAACTAGCAAACTAATCGGCTGGAAGGCAACCAATGACAAACAAATGAGATATATAATAAATCACGTACTCATGCCAAGTATAGAGTACTTGCTCAATGACATGGTACTTCCTGAAAGTGAATGCAACTTCCTAATAGATAAGATCGCGAAGAAGCATAAACACAGATGTGAACTTGCCAACACAACTCCCAACACTCTTCTTTACAATCACACAAAGTACAATCTGAACCATATATGGGATAGGTAATTATAACTTCACTCAAGGACATGGCCACAAAGGATGAAAGACAAGGGAACCCTAGGACAAATCTCCAGGATGGAACTCCAAAACCTACAGAACATATTCTGGTCCACCAATGCAGTGACTATACATCTTATCCAACCATTTCTCAAGGCTGAACAAAACCTGGACCATAATATCCTCTGGATATTAAGGAAACATGGTTTCCAATTCCATCTAAAATCAAGGACTGAAACCCCTATAAGGATAGAAAAGATAGTCAACACAATCGAAGAAACAATATCAAGTTCACTATACCACCAGCACAGGCAGACATTAAGAAAACATAATCTGATGTTCATTGGGTAGATTATTAACTCAACAGAAATACGACTATTACATTGGAGAGAACTGAGTGCCATAAACAAAACTAAGAAAAGGAACACCTCAAAATGGTACAAGGAAATCACAGAATACCTTACAAACCTAACTAGTATACAGGACAGAATAGAAGATGAAATAGGTAACCATCAGATCTACAGTCAAGGCAGACCCCTGACAATGAAAAACCCATACAAACCACACTGGGGGGCAACTTTGAAGCAGAATGAGGAAGTCATAGGCAGAAAAAAATGCAATGACAGCCCCAAGACAATAGTTTACAAACACTACTCAAGGATAGAAGAGCAATCACCCCTGGAAAAATGCACTGGATGCCTCCTAAATGAGGGAAAAGACATACTGGCTGAAACCTGCACATTCACAATAAAAAGATAGCACATAATTCAAGTCCCAGTAGAAAGGACAAGCATTTCATCAATGGTAAACAAGAACAGCTCCACAAGTACCTTATAATGCAGAATGTCCCCAGGTTCTACCAAGAAAGAGTTAAAAGATCTCATCAAAACCCCCCACCCCAACCAAACCTCGCCATAGGTTACAATAGACAATAGTAATACAGAGACAACAAATATCACCAAGATCTTCAAGCTAAGCGAAGAAGACTTGAACATCCTGACAACAATCTAACAACAACTGAAGAACTGCCAAAATGTTATAATATACATAAATGGATTAGTGTCAAACCACGGCAACAGACCACATATGGGACTTGAATGGATTATAAAGGATAGGGAAGGAACAGAACACACATTCCAGGGACAAACCCAACTTCACGCCTCATCCACAAGAGCAGAACTGATGGCTATAACCACAGCAATAAGCACCTTGAGCAAAAATATCACAGTTGAACTGTACACTGACAGCCAAGTCGCAATAACAAACCTAACAGAAGTCATGAATACCAACAGACTCAAAATAAGGGAAAAACTGAACCAGGCAATAATAAACACCTTTACCTATATTAGGGAACAACAAAGTCTAACTATCGCAATCTACAAAGTAAAGGCACACACGGGCATCCCTCTCAATGAACAAGCTAACAGACTAGCTAGGATTGATCCCATCTCCCCAGACATGAAACCCAACCAGAAAATTATCAACATAAAATGACCTTACAGAGGATCAGCACCAATAAATATAGTTTGGGATACAACACAGATAGACATACTATGTAAAGAACTGATGAAACAAGTCAACAAAGCCATCAGGCTAACCGAATGGAAATTATTGAACAAAACACAAAACAACTTCACAGATGAAGACTACAGAAACATTTACTGGAAGCACACATTTAACAGTATACATCCATCTAATATGAACAGATATTTGACCTCACATAGAGATCACTACATGAGAAAATTTAGCTTCAACCTCTGGTATGAAGAACTCTCAACCAGGACCAAGCTACACAACAGATATCCACTAATCTACAAGGAGACCAAATGCCACAAATGCAGCGAAGTTGAGAACACCACACATCCATTTTTGTACAGCAACAACACTGAGACATTGAGGAGAAACTTTCATAGGATTCTCATCAAACATGCATCAACACACATTAATAAAGAATACAAAAAAAACTTCAAGGAGGTTATATACAGACAGATACAGTTAGCCAACCCTAGAACATTCAAACTTCTCATCTGAGATGCGGTACTAAAAGAAATACCAGAGGCACTTAATTCAATCATAACCAATGACAGCAGAGTGACAGGAATAGTCATGAATACGATGAGAGAATGGAAGGAACTTTTATATGATATATGGACAAACAGATGTAAAGAAATCCACGATCCAAAGAACTCTCAAGAACCTACCAAGCATCACAGACACAAAATAAGCAAGACACAAAAAACTACAAGCTACATAGATCCAATCACAACATAACAATTCCTTCTAAACCTAATCAGAATAGTAAACAGATACATTAATGAGTACATAAAATACCAAACTAACATCTTCTCTATTCTATCTTTCTACACGACAACTAGCATGGCCTTGGCATGTTAGTTTCTTCTCCCAAAAGAAAGGGCAATAGGCCATGAGATAGCACATAGCTTATCGAGTTTTACTATTACTGAATATACATCCCTATATAGCATAGATCCTGACAAATATAATTTGAAAAAATAATAAAACAAGGCTGAGCCAGTTAAAAAAAAAAAAAAAAAGATGTTTGGCTCACAAATTGATCATTTATAATATCTTTTCAATCGATCAGTATTCACTGCCTTTTTGAGTTCTTTGTCCTCTATGCTTCTCAATTTGTATGCTCCTGGTGCGATGATGTTGTAAATATAATATGGTCCTGTCTATTTTTCCTTAAATTTATCACCATGTACCTTTGCTTTTGCTAATTTATATAATAAAACTTTGTCTCCTATATTGAATTTTTGAATTTTGATTCCCTGATCATGATATTGTTTTTGTTTGTCCTATGCTTTTTCAATATTTTGTTGTGTGCTAAGCCTTAAATTACTAAGATCACTAGTAATAAATTCAATATATCACTGTAGTTGTTGATTCAACATGTCATTAGATTCCTGTTTGTTATCTTGAAGATCAATAGGTAACCTTGCTTCATGGCCATAAAATAGCTTAAATAGTGAATACTTAATAGTATGATTTTGAATAGAGTGATAGGCAAATAGCACTGAGTTCAGAAAAGTATCCCATGTATCACTATAATCACTAATATATTTAGCCTGAGTGTTATAGAGAGTTTTGTTGAATTGTTCAGTTAATCCATTGGTTTGTGGAGGATAAACAACTGAGAGTTAATGATGAATAGTCATTAATTTGTATAAAGCATCCATTAATTCATTAACAAATAGTATTCCTTGATCAGATAGAAGAACTTTAGGGCATCTATGTTGACATATAATATCCTCATATATAAACTTTGCAATAGTGGTAGCTTTGATATCCTTGAGAGCTTTTGCTTCAGGCCACTTGGTAAAATATTCAGTGGCTACAACAATATATCAGTAGCTTTGAGAAGTTATTGACAAAGGTCCAATAATGTCAATTCCTATGTAGTCAAAAGGTTGTTCAACAGGTATAGGGTGAAGTTCCTCATGTGGTATAGGGGCTCCTTATCACTGGCAAGTATCACAACTTTTGATATATTTATCAATAGTTTTGTACTGATTAGACCAATAATATTGACTCCTTGCTTGATTATAGGTTGCTTCAATTCCAAAATGTCTAATAAGAATGTTTCCATGAAGGTTGTATAAGATTGATTTCAATTCAGTTGCCTTAATAACTTTGAGTGGTTCCATTGGGTTTTTAGTATTGCGTCAGAAGAGTGTGTGATATTGAGTAAGATAATGTGTCACTTGTTTTTTGAAAGAAATTATTTCCTTTGCCGTTAATTCCAGAGGTAGTTTTCCAGTAGAGAGATAGGTGTATAGTTGCTGATAGGTTTCCAAATTCATGATTAAGGTGTTGAAGTTGAAGAGAGTCTTGATAAGGCATCAGCATTTTGATGCTTTCTGCCTTTCTGGTATTGAATTTTGAAGGGGTAATCCATAATAGTGAGTATTCATTGTGTTGTCCTTTTGTTTGGGGTAGGGTTATTAATCATCCATTGAAGAGCTGAATGGTTAGTAATAAGAGTAAATTCCTGAAGATAAATGTAAGGACGGAAGTATTTCATGGTTCAGATAGTAGCAAGACATTCAATTTCAGTAGTGGAGTAATTCAGTTCAGGTCCAACAAGACTTTGACTTGCATAAGCTATTACATGTTCATTTTCTTGTTCATCCAATTGAGCTAGGACAGCTTCCAGTTCTTTGTAAGAAGTATTAGTATACAGGAGAAAAGGCTTGAAGAAATCTGAATAAGTCAAGATTGGTGCGGTAGTTAATTTTTCCTTAAGTTCCTCAAATACTGATTGATATTTTTCATTCTAAAGATATGGAGTATTTTTCCTTAAAAGCTTGTTCATTGGATCAGCTATGGTAGTAAAACTTGGTATGAAGTGGCATTAATAAGATGTTAGTCCAATAAATCCTCTCAGTTCAGTAGTATTGGTTGGTATGGCAAAGTTTTTCACCTTTTCAACTTTGGCTGGAT